>JAPZAG010001729.1:0-26722 GCA_027475135.1 Bactrocera correcta | reverse complement strand
TATCGAGATGGTTCAACTCATTAGTTTAACATACTTAAGTTATTTAACCTTATTTTTCTCACTGAAGTGTACATAAAGCCATAACAGTATAACGGCAGTGCATTTGGAAGAATTCCGTAATCTTATATTTAGGTATAAAGTCGTTTTTCTTGTATTTACACATTAAGCAATTGATATCGAAATGCATCAGATAACTGGTTTAGCATATTTAATTTAATTAACCTTCTTTATCTTACTAAAGTTTACATAAAGCCATAACGGCATAACGGCGGTATATTTATATGAATTCCGTTATTTTATATTTAGGTATAAAGTGGGTTTTTGTTGTACATACACATTTAGCAACCGATATCGAAAATCTTCAAATCATTAGTTTAACATATTTAAGTTAGTTAACCTTCTTTAAGGTAATGAAGGTGATATAAAGCCATCCCGGCATAACGACAGTGCAGGTAGAAGAGTTCCGTAATCTTATATTTAGGTATATAGTCGATTTTCCTGTATATCACATTAAGCAACCGATATCGAAAATCTTCAAATCATTAGTTTAACATATTTAAGTTAGTTAACCTTCTTTAAGGTAATGAAGGTGATATAAAGCCATGGCGGCATAACGACAGTGCATTTAGAAGAATTCCGTAATCTTATATTTAGGTATAAAGTCGATTTTCTTGTATATACGCATCTAGCAATCGATATCGAAATGCTTCAAATCATTAGTTTAACATATTTAAGTTAATTAACCTTCTTTAACGTATTGAAGGTGATATAAAGCCATGGCGGCATAACGACAGTGCATTTAGAAGAATTCCGTAATCTTATATTTAGGTATAAAGTCGATTTTGTTGTATATACACATTTAGCAATCGATATCGAAATGCTTCAAATCATTAGTTTAACATATTTAAGTTAATTAACCTTCTTTAACGTATTGAAGTCGATATAAAGCCATTGCGGCAGAACGACAGTACATTTGGAAGAATTCCGAAGTCTTATATTTATGTATAAAGTCGACTTTCTTGTATGTACACATTTAGCAATCGATATCGAAATGCTTCAAATCATTAGTTTGACCTATGTAAGTTAATAGACCTTCTTTAACGAACGGAAGTTGGCTTAAAGCCATGGCGGCATAACGGCAGTGCATTTGGAATAATTTCGTAATCTTATATTTAGGTATAAAGTCGATTTTGTTGTACATACACATTTAGCAATCGATATCGAAATGCTTCAAATCATTAGTTTAACATATTTAAGTTAATTAACCTTCTTTAAGGTAATGAAGGTGATATAAAGCCATAGCGGCATAACGACAGTGCATGTAGAAGAATTCCGTAATCTTATATTTAGGTATATAGTCGATTTTCTTGTATTTACGCATTTAGCAATCGATATCGAAAATCTTCAAATAATTAGTTTAACATATTTAAGTTAATTAACCTTCTTTAACGTATTGAAGGTGATATAAAGCCATGGCGGCATAACGACAGTGCATTTAGAAGAATTCCGTAATCTTATATTTAGGTATAAAGTCGATTTTGTTGTATATACCCATTTAGCAATCGATATCGAAATGCTTCAAATCATTAGTTTAACATATTTAAGTTAATTAACCTTCTTTAACGTATTGAAGTCGATATAAAGCCATGGCGGCAGAACGACAGTACATTTGGAAGAATTCCGAAGTCTTATATTTATGTATAAAGTCGATTTTCTTGTATGTACACATTTAACAATCGATATCGAAATGCTTCAAATCATTAGTTTAACATATGTAAGTTAATAGACCTTCTTTAACGAACGGAAGTTGGCTTAAAGCCATGGCGGCCTAACGGCAGTGCATTTAGAAGAATTCCGTAATCTTATATTTAGGCATAAAGTTGATTTTCTTAAATATTCACATTTAGCAGTCGATAACGAATTGCTTCAAATCATTAGTTTAACATATTTAAGTTAATTAACCTTCTTTAACGAACTGAAGTTAACATAAAGCCATAACGGCATATCGGCAGTGCATTTGGAAGAATTCCGTAATCTTATATTTAGGTAAAAAGTCGGATTTCTTGTATATACACATTTAACTATCGATAGCGAAATGCTTCAAATCATTCGTTTAGCATATTTAAGTTCGTTAACCTTCTTTAACGTAATGAAGGTGATATAAAGCCCTGGCGGCATAACGACAGTGCATTTAGAAGAATTCCGTAATCTTATATTTATGTATAAAGGCGATTTTCTTGTATATACACATTCAGCAATCGATATCGAAATGCTTCAAATCATTAGTTTAACATGTTTAAGTTAATAAACCTTCTTTAACCTTTGGCTTAAAGCCATGGTGGCATAACGGCAGTGCATTTAGAAGAATTGCGTAATTTTATATTTAGGTATAAAGTCGATTTTGTTGTATATACACATAAGCAATCGATATCGAGATGGTTCAACTCATAAGTTTTACATATTTAAGTTAATTAACCTTATTTTTCTCACTGAAGTGTACATAAAGCCATAACGGTATAACGGCAGTGCATTTGGAAGAATTCCGTAATCTTATATTCAGTTATAAAGTCGATTTTCTTGTATTTACACATTAAGCAATCGATATCGAAATGCATCAGATAACTGGTTTAGCATATTTAAGTTAATTAACCTTCTTTATCTTACTTAAGTTTACATAAAGCCATAACGGCAGTATATTTATATGAATTCCGTTATCTTATATTTAGGTATAAAGTCGATTTTGTTGTACATACACATTTAGCAATCGATATTGAATTGCTTCAAATCATTAGTTTAACATATTTAAGTTAATTAACCTTCTTTAACGAACTGAAGTTAACATAAAGCCATAACGGCATATCGGCAGTGCATTTGGAAGAATTCCGTAATCTTATATTTAGGTAAAAAGTCGGATTTCTTGTATATACACATTTAACTATCGATAGCGAAATGCTTCAAATCATTCGTTTAGCATATTTAAGTTCGTTAACCTTCTTTAACGTAATGAAGGTGATATAAAGCCCTGGCGGCATAACGACAGTGCATTTAGAAGAATTCCGTAATCTTATATTTATGTATAAAGGCGATTTTCTTGTATATACACATTCAGCAATCGATATCGAAATGCTTCAAATCATTAGTTTAACATGTTTAAGTTAATAAACCTTCTTTAACCTTTGGCTTAAAGCCATGGTGGCATAACGGCAGTGCATTTAGAAGAATTGCGTAATTTTATATTTAGGTATAAAGTCGATTTTGTTGTATATACACATAAGCAATCGATATCGAGATGGTTCAACTCATAAGTTTTACATATTTAAGTTAATTAACCTTATTTTTCTCACTGAAGTGTACATAAAGCCATAACGGTATAACGGCAGTGCATTTGGAAGAATTCCGTAATCTTATATTCAGTTATAAAGTCGATTTTCTTGTATTTACACATTAAGCAATCGATATCGAAATGCATCAGATAACTGGTTTAGCATATTTAAGTTAATTAACCTTCTTTATCTTACTTAAGTTTACATAAAGCCATAACGGCAGTATATTTATATGAATTCCGTTATCTTATATTTAGGTATAAAGTCGATTTTGTTGTACATACACATTTAGCAATCGATATTGAAATGCTTCAAATCATTAGTTTAACATATTTAAGTTAGTTAACCTTCTTTAACGTAATGAAGGTGATATAAAGCCATGGCGGCATAACGACAGTGCATGTAGAAGAATTCCGTAATCTTATATTTGGGTATAAAGTCGATTTTGTTGTATATACGCATCTAGCAGTCGATATCGAAATGCTTCAAATCATTAGTTCAACATATTCAAGTTAACTAACCCTCTTTATCTTACTGAAGTCTACAAACGCCTTAACGGCATAACGGCAAAGCATTTAGAAGAATTACGTAATCTTATATTTAGGTATAAAGTCGATTTTGTTGTATATACACATTTAGCAATCGATATCGAAATGCTTCAAATCATTATTTTAACATATTTAAGTTAATTAACCTTCTTTAACGTAATGAAGGTGATATAAAGCCATGGCGGCATAACGACAGTGCATGTAGAAGAATTCCGTAATCTTATATTTAGGTATATAGTCGATTTTCTTGTATTTACGCATTTAGCAATCGATATCGAAAATCTTCAAATTATTAGTTTAACATATTTAAGTTAGTTAACATTTTTTAACGTAATGAAGGTGATATAAAGCCATGGTGGCATAACGACAGTGCATGTAGAAGAATTCCGTAATCTTATATTTAGGTATATAGTCGATTGTCTTGTATTTACGCATTTAGCAATCGATATCGAAAATCTTCAAATCATTAGTTTAACATATTTAAGTTAGTTAGCATTCTTTAACGTAATGAAGGTGATATAAAGCCATGGCGGCATAACGACAGTGCATGTAGAAGAATTCCGTAATCTTACATTTAGGTATAAAGTCGATTTTTTTGTTTATACACATTTAGCTATCGATATCGAAACGCTTCAAATCATAAGTTTAACATATTAAGTTAATAAACATTTTTTAGCATACTGAAGTCTACATAAAACCTTAACGGTATAACGGCAGTGCATTTAGAAGAATTCCGTAATGTTATAATTTTATATTTAGGTATAAAGTCGATTTTCTTGTATATACACATTTCGCAATCGATATCGAAACTTCAGATAACTGGTTTAACATATTTAAGTTAATAAACCTCCTTTAGAGAACTGAAGTTGACATAAAGCCATAATTCCATAGTCTCATATTTAGGCATAAAGTCGATTTTCTTGTATATACACATTTAGCAATCGATATCGAAATGCTTCAAATCATTAGTTTAACATATTTAAGTTAATTAACCTTCTTTAGCGAACGGAAGTTGGCATAAAGCCAATACGGCATAACGGCAGAGCATTTAGAAGAATTCCGTAATCTGTGGTATATACACATTTAGCAATCGATATCGAGATGCTTCGACTCATTAGCTTAACATATTTAAGTTAATAAATCTTCTTTAACGATCTGAATTTGGCATATAGCCACGGCGGTATAACGGCAGTGCATTTAAAAGAATTCCGTTATCTTATATTTCGGTATAAAGTCGATTTTGTTGTATATACACATTTAGCAAGCGATATCGAAATGCTTCAACTCATTAGTTTAAAATATTTAAGTTAATAAACCTTCTTTAACGAACTGAAGTTGGCATAAAGCCATGG
Organism: Bactrocera correcta; assembly: GCA_027475135.1. Classification (NCBI taxonomy): domain Eukaryota; kingdom Metazoa; phylum Arthropoda; class Insecta; order Diptera; family Tephritidae; genus Bactrocera; species Bactrocera correcta. The sequence goes on along the minus strand of JAPZAG010001729.1, from coordinate 21,499 downwards.
CGGCATAACGGCAGTGCATGTGGAAGAATTCCGTTATCTTATATTTAGGTATAAAGTCGATTTTCTTGTATATACACATTTAGCAAGCGATATCGAAATGTTTTTTTTTTTTTTTTTTTTTTTTTTTTTTTTTTTTTTTTTTTTTTTTTTTTTTTTTTTTTTTTTTTTTTTTTTTTTTTTTTTTTTTTTTTTTTTTTTTTTTTTTTTTTTTTTTTTTTTTTTTTTTTTTTTTTTTTTTTTTTTTTTTTTTTTTTTTTTTTTTTTTTTTTTTTTTTTTTTTTTTTTTTTTGGGGGGGGGGGGGGGGGGGGGGGGGGGGGGGGGGGGGGGGGGGGGGGGGGGGGGGGGGGGGGGGGGGGGGGGGGGGGGGCAAGCGATATCGAAATGCTTCAACTCATTAGTTTAAAATATTTAAGTTAATAAACCTTCTTTAACGAACTGAAGTTGGCATAAAGCCATGGCGGCATAACGGCAGTGCATGTGGAAGAATTCCGTTATCTTATATTTAGGTATAAAGTCGATTTTCTTGTATATACACATTTAGCAAGCGATATCGAAATGCTTCAAGTCATTAGTTTAACATATTTAAGTTAATTAACCTTCTTTAACATATTGAAGTTGATATAAAGCCATGGCGGCATAACGGCAGTTCATTTCTAAGAATTCCGTAATCTTATATTTAGGTATAAAGTCGATTTTGTTGTATATACACATTTACCAAGCGATATCGAATTCTTCAACTCATTAGTTTAACATATTTAAGTTAATAAAGCTTCTTTAACGAACTGAAGTTGGCATAAAGCCATGGCGGCATAACGGCAGTGCACGTAGAAGAATTCCGTTATCTTATATTTAGGTATAAAGTCGATTTTCTTGTATATACACATTTAGCAAGCGATATCGAATTGCTTCAAATCATTAGTTTAACATATTTAAGTTAATCAACCTTCTTTAACGTATTGAAGTTGATATAAAGCCATGGCGGCATAACGGCAGTGCATTTAGAAGAATTCCGTAATCTTATAATTAGGTATAAAGTCGATTTTGTTGTATATACACATTTAGCAGTAGATATCGAGATGCTTCAACTCATTAGTTTAACATATTTAAGTTAATAAACCTTCTTTAACGATCTGAAGTTGGCATATAGCCACGGCGGTATTACGGCAGTGCATTTTGAAGAAGTCCGTAGTCTTATATTTAGGTATAAAGTCGATTTTCTTGTATATACCCATTTAGCAATCGATATCGAAATGCTTCAAATCATTAGTTTAACATATATAAGTTAATTAACCCTCTCTATCTTACTGAAATCCACATAAAGCCTTAACGGCATAACGGCAGTGCATGTGGAAGAATTCCGTTATCTTATATTTAGGTATAAAGTCGATTTTCTTGTATTTACGTATTAAGCAATCGATATCGAAATGCTTCAAATCATTAGTTTAACATATTAATTTAATAAACATTTTTTAGCTCACTGAAGTCTACGTAAAGCCTTAACGGTATAACGGCAATGCATTTAGAAGAATCCCGTTATCTAATATTTAGGTATAAATTCGATTTTCTTGTATATACACATTTAGCAAGCGATATCGAAATGCTTCAAATCATTAGTTTAACATATTTACGTTAATTAACCTTCTTTAACGTATTGAAGTTGATATAAAGCCGAGGCGGCATAACGGCAGTGCAATTAGAAGAATTCCGTAATATTATAATTTTATATTTAGGTATAAAGTCGATTTTCTTGCATTTACACATTTAGCAATCGATATCGAAATGCTTCAAATCATTAGTTTAACATATTTAAGTTAATTAACCCTCTCTATCTTACTATAATTCACATAAAGCCTTAACGGCATAACGGCAGTGCATGTGGAAGAATTCCGTTATCTTATATTTAGGTATAAAGTCGATTTTCTTGTATTTACATATTAAGCAATCGATATCGAAATGCTTCAAACCATTAGTTTAACATATTTAAAATAATAAACCTTCTTTAGCGTAATGAAGGAGTAATAAAGCCATGGCGGCATAACGGCAGTGCACGTAGAAGAATTCCGTTATCTTATATTTAGGTATAAAGTCGATTTTCTTGTATATACACATTTAGCAAGCGATATCGAATTGCTTCAAATCATTAGTTTAACATATTTAAGTTAATTAACCTTCTTTAACGTATTGAAGTTGATATAAAGCCATGGCGGCATAACGGCAGTGCATTTAGAAGAATTCCGTAATCTTATAATTAGGTATAAAGTCGATTTTGTTGTATATACACATTTAGCAGTAGATATCGAGATGCTTCAACTCATTAGTTTAACATATTTAAGTTAATAAACCTTCTTTAACGATCTGAAGTTGGCATATAGCCACGGCGGTATTAAGGCAGTGCATTTTGAAGAAGTCCGTAGTCTTATATTTAGGTATAAAGTCGATTTTCTTGTATATACCCATTTAGCAATCGATATCGAAATGCTTCAAATCATTAGTTTAACATATATAAGTTAATTAACCCTCTCTATCTTACTGAAATCCACATAAAGCCTTAACGGCATAACGGCATAACGGCAGTGCATGTGGAAGAATTCCGTTATCTTATATTTAGGTATAAAGTCGATTTTCTTGTATTTACATATTAAGCAATCGATATCGAAATGCTTCAAACCATTAGTTTAACATATTTAAAATAATAAACCTTCTTTAGCGTAATGAAGGTGTAATAAAGCCATGGCGGCATAACGACAGTGCATTTAGAAGAATTACGTAATCTTATATTTAGTTATAAAGTCGATTTTCTTGTATATACGCATTTAGCAATCGATATCGAAAAGCTTCAAATAACTGGTTAAGCATATTTAGGTTAATTAACCTTCTTTATCTTACCGAAGTTTACAAAAAGCCATAACGGCATAACGGCAGTATATTTGGGTGAAATCCGTAATCTTTTACTTAGGTATAAAATCAATTTTCTTGTACATACAAATTTAGAAATCGATATCGAAATGCTTCAAATCAGTAGTTTAGCATATTTAAGTAAATTAAACTTCTTTAGCGCACTGAAATTTATATAAAGCCATAACGGCATAACGGGAGTGTATTTCGATGAATTCCGTAATCTTATATTTAGGTATAAAGTCGACTTTCTTGTATTTACACATTAGCAATCGATATCGAGATGCTTCAACTCATTAGTTTAACATATTTAAGTTAATTAACCTTCTTTAACGTAATGAAGGTGATATAAAGCCATAACGGCATAAAGGCAGTGTATTTCGATGAATTCCGTAATCTTATATTTAGGTATAAAATCGACTTTCTTGTATGTAATCATTTAGTAATCTATATTGAAAGGCTTCAAATCATTAGTTTAATATATTTAAGTTAAGAAAGATTATTTAACGCACTGAAGTTAACATAAAGCCATGGCGGCATAACGGCAGTGTATGTAGAAGAATTCCGTAATCTTATATTTAGGTATAAAGTCGATTTTCTTGTATATATACATATAGTAATCGATATCGAAATGCTTCAAATCATTAGTTTAAAATATATAAATTCATAAACCTTCTTTAACGAACTGAAGTTGGCACAAAGCAATGGCGGCATAACGGCAGTGCATTTAGAAGAATTCCGTAATCTTATATTTAGGTATAAAGTCGATTTTGTTGTATATACGCATTAAGCAATCGATATCGAAATGCTTCAGATAACTGGTTTAACATATTTAAGTTAATAAACCTTCTTTAACGAACTGAAGTTAACATAAAGCCATAACGGCAGTGCATTTAGAAGAAATCCGTTATCTTATATTTAGGTATAAAGTCGATTTTTTTGTGTATATACATTAACCAATCGATATCGAAATGCTTCAAATCAATAGTTTAACATATTTAAGTTAATAAACCTTCTTTAACGAACGGAAGTTGGCATAAAGCCATGACGGCATAACGGCAGTGCATGTAGAAGAATTCCGTTATCTTATATTTAGGTATAAAGTCGATTTTCTTGTATATACACATTTAGCAATCGATAACGAAATGCTTCAAATCATTAGTTTTACATATTTAAGTTAATTTACCTTATTTATCTTACTGAAGTTTACATAAAGCCATAACGGTATAACGGCATTGCATTTGGATGAATTCCGTAATCTTATATTTAGGTATAAAGTCGATTTTCTTGTAAATATATATTTCGCAATCGATATCGAGATGCTTCGACTCATTAGCTTAACATATTTAAGTTAATAAATTTTCTTTAACGATCTGAATTTGGCATATAGCCACGGCGGTATTACGGCAGTGCATTTGGAAGAATTCCGTAATCTTCTATTTAGGTATAAATTCGATTTTCTTGTATTTACATATTAAGCAATCGATATCGAAATGCTTTTAATCATTAGTTTAACATATTTAAGTTAATTAACCCTCTCTATCTTACTGAATTCTACATAAAGCCTTAACGGCATAACGGCAGTGCATTTAAAAGAATTCCGTTATCTTATATTTAGGTATAAAGTCGATTTTGTTGTATATACACATTTAGCAAGCGATATCGAAATGCTTCAACTCATTAGTTTAAAATATTTAAGTTAATAAACCTTCTTTAACGAACTGAAGTTGGCATAAAGCCATGGCGGCATAACGGCAGTGCATGTGGAAGAATTCCGTTATCTTATATTTAGGTATAAAGTCGATTTTCTTGTATATACACATCTAGCAGGCGATATCGAAATGCTTCACATCATTAGTTTATCATATTTAAGTTAATTAACCTTCTTTAACGTATTGAAGTTGATATAAAGCCATGGCGGCATAACGGCAGTGCATTTCTAAGAATTCCGTAATCTTATATTTAGGTATAAAGTCGATTTTGTTGTATATACACATTTAGCAAGCGATATCGAATTCTTCAACTCATTAGTTTAACATATTTAAGTTAATAAAGCTTCTTTAACGAACTGAAGTTGGCATAAAGCCATGGCGGTATTACGGCAGTGCATTTTGAAGAAGTCCGTAGTCTTATATTTAGGTATAAAGTCGATTTTCTTGTATATACCCATTTAGCAATCGATATCGAAATGCTTCAAATCATTAGTTTAACATATATAAGTTAATTAACCCTCTCTATCTTACTGAAATCCACATAAAGCCTTAACGGCATAACGGCAGTGCATGTGGAAGAATTCCGTTATCTTATATTTAGGTATAAAGCCGATTTTCTTGTATTTACATATTAAGCAATCGATATCGAAATGCTTCAAATCATTAGTTTAACATATTAATTTAATAAACATTTTTTAGCTCACCGAAGTCTACATAAAGCCTTAACGGTATAACGGCAATGCATTTAGAAGAATCCCGTTATCTAATATTTAGGTATAAATTCGATTTTCTTGTATATACACATTTAGCAAGCGATGTCGAAATGCTTCAAATCATTAGTTTAACATATTTAACCCATTACTGCTCACACCTAAAACCCGCTATGATAAGCTAATGAAATTTTAAGCAGACGTCTGTAATGCTATTAAAAGGGTAATTTCCAATTTTCAAAAAAATATCTCAAAAGATATGGGCGCGGCGGAGCGTATGATATATCATACATAAACGTATACGGAGACTTGCCTCTATGAAAATAAAATGTAAACATCACTATAACTTTTGAGTTCAAATTGACATCGTATTTATATATTTAATGACATATTCATTGTTAATTTTCAGATTTAGTTGCTGACTCAGTTTACATGATATTTGTAGAAACAGTTATCTGGGTGCAAGCCAAAATTACATTTCATGCATATAAATTTCGTACACTTTCCACAATTTTTGCATCGGCGCTGAGTTTTTGAGTAATTTACGTAGTGCTCGACTCCGTCGTATCTAGTTTCGTTTTCTCGTTTTCTCTTTCGTGATGAGACTGGATGAAAATCTATTGGCTTTGAAAGTATGCTCCTTGTAAGTCGTCGGATGAAGCCGAGAAGAGTAACTTGTGGATAAGCTTTCCGAAATAATATCCATAAATTTACAACGGCACCATTTAAGCAAAATCTGAAAATGGGCCAATACCATTTTCTTGACCGAATCCGAGTTCGGTACGCTGCCCTTTGCTGGTCAAAGAGATCGACTCCACCCATTCCCGAATTATACTCCTTGATAATGACTGGTTGCTTTACGTCTTGTCTGCGTTTCTGTTGTCGATCATATCTTTTGCATAATCCGGTTGTTGTCGTTATGTTGTCGTTTTTACAATTTGTTGCAATGGTGACATTATTGTTATCATTCCACCTAACTAGGGTAATATTTTTAGATTTTAGTGCTTCACAAGTACCACGGGGTTCTCTTTTCATGCTACTCAAAGGAGCATTTTCAATACGGTCCGACCGAATCGTTCCCACCACTGTTATATTTTTCTTATCAAACTCTTCTAATAATTTAAAACTATTGAAATAGTTATCTAGAAATACAGTGCTGTGTTCGGGAACTATGTCATAACATAAACTTTTTGTGACAGATAAACCTAAGGGCTCATTAGATCGAATCATGCCTTTTCCGGTGTACAAATCGAAGTTTAATAAATATCCTTCTGAAGTAGTCATACACCAAATTTTGTATCCATAGCGAATTGGTTTTCCTCGTATAAACTGCTTGAAAGAATGCTTACCAAAATACGGCTCCATCGATTCGTCTACAGAAAATGAAGTTCCAAAGGGTTTTCCAAGCTCTTTAAACTTTGTATTTAAATGATCAAGAACAGGCTGAACTTTGAAAGCCTTATTATTCGAATCAATTTGTGTATTATCATTGAAATGAAGGTAGCGATGTATTTTTTCAAATTTATTCCTCGCCATTGAACCTGCCACTAAATGATTGTACACATCACTTTCTGTCTCCCAGTACATGCGAGTAGCTGGAACCTTAAAATAAAAATGTTTAATTTACTCGTAACAAGTAAGCAAGTGAATTTGTGGTTCAGGTTAGTCACCTTGTTGTATCCACTTAGTATAAGGATGCCGAAATATGTGTATAACTCCTCAAGATTTACGGTGAAAGCTTCATCTCCTTTGTTTGTGGCGTACTTAACAGTCTCTGATTGTATACATTCCATAAATTCGCTATCAAAAATTCTTTTAAAAAGTTGTATTGGACTTAAATCATTTTCCAAAATATCTGCTACAATGTCCGGAGTATGCTCGCGTATTGCTGTGATAGAACATTCACTTGCTTTTAGTACTATCTTGGACCATTTTCGGCAAATCTTCTTTTTTTTAGTTTTCCTTTGAGTTGAATTCCTTGAACGTGGGGCTAGTGAACTGCTCGCTTCATTTAGAAACTGTTGCTCCTCCACTTCTGAGTTATCAATTCTTATTTCACATGCCCTTTTAAGAACTCCACGACCCAAATCACCCAGTGTACCTTCATCGTCTTCATCTGCGTCATCGCAATCGGATAACTCCTGTTCTTCGGGGGGGAGCAAAGTCACATCAATAAAATTGGCATTATTGATGTTTTCTATAATCTCTGCATCATCGTCTTCATTTAAATCTTGGAGCCATCCAACTATCTCCTCAGTTGTTGCTTGTCTACAAGGAGATATTAGGAATGAATTTTCATATAGCAAAAACTGGGCTAGCGTTTACGTATGATAAAACATACACAATAGTTTACAAATAGTTAAAACACTTTCGGAGCTCAATTTTTCACTGCACTTTATATTCATTTGATAGCTTAGGGTTTTAGCTTTAAGTTTATGCACATTTAAAGTTATACAAATTCCTCGCTTACTATTTATAAAAATATAAACCTCACCTTCGAGTCATTATTCACTTTTCCGAAAAATGCTACGTAAATTGGCGCGAGAATTGTAAACAAATGAGCTTTAAGCGACAATTAAAAAGCTTTTCTAATGCAACAATACTTTTATCTCGCTCACACTGCAAATATAGAAAGCTTTTATTGCATTTCGGATTTTTGACGAATTTTTAAAAAAAGCTCTTTTTGCGTATGATACATCATACGTTGTCATTAATGGGTTAAGTTAATTAACCTTCTTTAACGTATTGAAGTTGATATAAAGCCGAGGCGGCATAACGGCAGTGCAATTAGAAGAATTCCGTAATATTATAATTTTATATTTAGGTATAAAGTCGATTTTCTTGCATTTGCACATTTAGCAATCGATATCGAAATGCTTCAAATCATTAGTTTAACATATTTAAGCTAATTAACCCTCTCTATCTTAATATAATCCACATAAAGCCTTAACGGCATAACGGCAGTGCATGTGGAAGAATTCCGTTATCTTATATTTAGGTATAAAGTCGATTTTCTTGTATTTACATATTAAGCAATCGATATCGAAATGCTTCAAACCATTAGTTTAACATATTTAAAATAATAAACCTTCTTTAGCGTAATGAAGGTGTAATAAAGCCATGGCGGCATAACGACAGTGCATATGGAAGAATTCCGTAATCTTATATTTAGGTATATAGTCGATTTTCTTGTATTTACACATTTAGCAATCGATATCGAAAATCTTCAAATAATTAGTTTAACATATTTAAATTAATTAACGTTCTTAAACGTAATGAAGGTAATATAAAGCCATGGCGGCATAACGACAGTGCATTTAGAAGAATTACGTAATCTTATATTTAGTTATAAAGTCGATTTTCTTGTATATACGCATTAAGCGATCGATATCGAAAAGCTTCGAATAACTGGTTTAGCATATTTAGGTTAATTAACCTTCTTTATCTTACCGAAGTTTACAAAAAGCCATAACGGCAGTATATTTGGGTGAAATCCGTAATCTTTTACTTAGGTATAAAATCAATTTTCTTGTACATACAAATTTAGAAATCGATATCGAAATGCTTCAAATCAGTAGTTTAGCATATTTAAGTAAATTAACCTTCTTTAGCGTACTAAAATTTATATAAAGCCATAACGGCATAACGGGAGTGTATTTCGATGAATTCCGTAATCTTATATTTAGCTATAAAGCCGAATTTGTTGTATATACTCATTTAGCAATCGATATCGAAATGCTTCAAATCATTAGTTTAATATATTTAAGTTAATAAAGCTTCTTTAACGTAATGAAGGTGATATAAAGCCATAACGGCATAACGGGAGTGTATTTCGATGAATTTCGTAATCTTATATTTAGGTATAAAGTCGACTTTCTTGTATTTACACATTAGCAATCGATATCGAGATGCTTCAACTCATTAGTTTAACATATTTAAGTTAATTAACCTTCTTTAACGTAATGAAGGTGATATAAAGCCATAACGGCATAAAGGCAGTGTATTTCGATGAATTCCGTAATCTTATATTTAGGTATAAAATCGACTTTCTTGTATGTAATCATTTAGCAATCTATATCGAAAGGCTTCAAATCATTAGTTTAATATATTTAAGTTAATAAAGCTTATTTAACGCACTGAAGTTAACATAAAGCCATGGCGTTGGCACAAAGCAATGGCGGCATAACGGCAGTGCATTTAGAAGAATTCCGTAATCTTATATTTAGGTATAAAGTCGATTTTGTTGTATATACGCATTAAGCAATCGATATCGAAATGCTTCAGATAACTGGTTTAACATATTTAAGTTAATAAACCTTCTTTAACGAACTGAAGTTAACATAAAGCCATAACGGCAGTGCATTTAGAAGAATTCCGTTATATTATATTTAGGTATAAAGTCGATTTTTTTGTGTATATATATTAACCAATCGATATCGAAATGCTTCAAATCAATAGTTTAACATATTTAAGTTAATAAACCTTCTTTAACGAACGGAAGTTGGGATAAAGCCATGACGGCATAACGGCAGTGCATGTAGAAGAATTCCGTTATCTTATATTTAGGTATAAAGTCGATTTTCCTGTATATACACATTTAACAATCGATAACGAAATGCTTCAAATCATTAGTTTTACATATTTAAGTTAATTAACCTTATTTATCTTACTGAAGTTTACATAAAGCCATAACGGTATAACGGCATTGCATTTGGATGAATTCTGTAATCTTATATTTAGGTATAAAGTCGATTTTCTTGTAAATATATATTTCGCAATCGATATCCAGATGCTTCAACTCATTAGTTTAACATATTTAAGTTAATAAACCTTCGTTAACGAACTGAAGTTTACATAAAGCCATGGCGGCATAACGGCAGTGCATGTAGAAGAATTCCGTTAGCTTATATTTAGGTATAAAGTCGATTTTCTTGTATATACACATTTAGCAATCGATATCGAGATGCTTCAAATCATTAGTTTAACATATTTAAGTTAATTGGCCTTCTTTAACGTAATGAAGGTGATATAAAGCCATGGCGGCATAACGACAGTTCATTTGGAAGTATTCCGTAATCTTATGTTTAGATATAAATTCGATTTTCTTTTATATACATATTTAGCAAGCGATATCGAAATGCTCCAAACCATTAGTTTACCAAATTTAAGTTAATTAACCTTCTTTAACGTATTGAAGTTGATATAAAGCCATGGCGGCATAACGACAGTACAATTGGAAGAATTCCGTAGTCTTATATTTAGTTATAAAGTCGATTTTCTTGTATATATGGATTAAGCAATCGATATCGAAATGCTTCAAATAACTGGTTTAACATATTTAAGTTAATAAAGCTTCCAGTGCATTTAGAAGAATTCCGTTATCTTATATTAATGTATAAAGTCGATTTTCTTGCATATACACATTTAGCAATCGATATCGAAATGCTTCAAATCATTAGCTTAACATATTTAAGTTAATTAGCCTTCTTTAACGAACGGAAGTTGGCTTAAAACCTTGGCTGCATAACGGCAGTTCATTTATAAAAATTCCGTAACCATATGTTTAGATATAAATTCGATTTTCTTTTATATACACATTTAGCAATCCATATCGAAATGCTTCGAATCATTAGTTTAACATATTTAAGTTAACTTACCCTCTTTATCTTACTGAAGTCTACAAAAGCCTTATCGGCATAACGGCAGTGCATTTCGAAGAATTCCGTAATCTTATATTTAGGTATAAAGTCGATTTTCTTGTATATACACATTTAGCAATCGATATCGATATGCTTCAAATCATTAGTTTAACATATTTAAGTTAATTATCCTTCTTTTTCTTTCTGAAGTTTACATAAAGCCAGAACGGTATAACGGCAGTGCATTTGGAAGAATTCCGTAATCTTACATCTAGGAATAAAGTCGATTTTGTTGTATATACTCATTTAGCAATCGACATCGAGATGGTTCAACTCATTAGTTTAACATATTTAAGTTAATAAACCTTCTTTAACGATCTGAAGTTTGCATATAGCCATGACGGCTTAACGGCAGTGCATGTAGAAGAATTTCGTAATCTTATATTTAGGTATAAAGTCGATTTTCTTGTATATACACATTTAGCTATCGATATCGAAATGCTTCAAATCATTAGTTTAACATATTAAGTTAATAAACATTTTTTAGCTTACTGAAGTCTACATAAAGCCTTAACGGTATAACGGCAGTGCATTTAGAAGAATTCCGTAATGTTATAATTTTATATTTAGGTATAAATTCGATTTTCTTGTATTTACACATTTAGCAATCGATATCGAAATGCTTCAAACCATTAGTTTAACATATTTAAAATAATTAACCTTCTTTAACGTATTGAAGGTGATATAAAGCCATGGCGGCATAGCGACAGTATATGTGGAAGAATTCCGTAATCTTATATTTAGGTATAAAGTCGATTTTCTTGTATATACACATTTTACAATCGATATCAAAATGCTTCAAATAACTGGTTTAGCATATTTAAGTTAATTAACCTTCTTTATCTTACTGAAGTTTACACAAAGCCATAACGACATAACGGCAGTATATGTGGCAGAATTCCGTAATCTTATATTCAGGTATAAAGTCGATTTTGTTGTACATACACATTTAGCAATCGATATCGAAATGCTTCAAATCATTAGTTTAACATATTTAAGTTAATTAACCTTCTTTACCGTAATGAAGGTTATATAAAGCCATGGCGGCGTAACGACAGTGCATGTAGAAGAATTCCGTAATCTTAAATTTAGGTATATAGTCGATTTTTTTGTATTTACACATTTAGCAATCGATATCGAAAATCTTCAAATCATTAGTTTAACATATTTAAGTTAATTAACCTTCTTTAACGTAAAGCCATGGCGGCCTAACGACTGTGCATTTAGAAAAATTCCGTAATCTTATATTTAGGTATAAATTCGATTTTGTTGTATGTAGGCGTTTAGCAATCGATATCGAAATGCTTCATATAACTGATTTAGCATATTTAGGTTAATTAACCCCCTCTATCTTACTGAAGTTTACATAAAGCCATAACGGCATAACGGCAGTATGTTTGGGTGAATTCCGTAATCTTTTATTTAGGTATAAAATCGATTTTCTTGTACATACACATTTAGCAATCAAGATCGAAATGCTTCAAATCATTCGTTTAGCATATTTAAGTAAATTAACCTTCTTTAACGTACTGAAATTTATATAAAGCCATAACAGCATAACGGCAGTGTACTTCGAAGAATTCTGTAATCTTATATTTAGCTATAAAGCCGAATTTGTTGTATATACGCATTTAGCAATCGATATCGAAATTTTTCAAATCATTAGTTTAACATAAGTAAGATAATTAACCCTCTTTATCTTACTGAAGTCTACAAAAGCCTTAACGGCATAACGGCAGTGCATTTAGAAGAATTCCGTAATCTTATATTTAGGTATATAGTCGATTTTCCTGTATATACACATTAAGCAACCGATATCGAAAATCTTCAAATCATTAGTTTAACATATTTAAGTTAGTTAACCTTCTTTAATGTAATGAAGGTGATATAAAGCCATGGCGGCATAACGACAGTGCATTTAGAAGAATTCCGTAATCTTATATTTAGGTATAAATCCGATTTTCTTGTATATACTCATTTAGCAATCGATATCGAAATGCTTCAAATCATTTGTTTAACATATTTAAGTTAATTAACCTTCTTTAACGTAATGAAGGTGATATAAAGCCATGGCAGCATAACGACAGTGCATTTAGAAGAATTCCGTCATCTTATATTTAGGTATATAGTCGATTTTCTTGTATTTACACATATAGCAATCGATATCGAAAATCTTTAAATAATTAGTTTAACATATTAAAGTTAGTTAACCTTCTTTAACGTAATGAAGGTAATATAAAGCCATGGCGGCATAACGACAGTGCATTTAGAAGAATTCCGTAATCTTATATTTAGGTATAAAGTCGATTTTCTTGTATATACGCATCAAATAACTGGTTTAGCATATTTAGGTTAATTAACCTTCTTTATCTTACCGAAGTTTACATAAAGCCATACCGGCATAACGGCAGTATATTTGGGTGAATTCCGTAATCTATTACTTAGGTATAAAATCGATTTTCTTGTACATACAAATTTAGAAATCGATATCGAAATGCTTCAAATCAGTAGTTTAGCATATTTTAGTAAATTAACCTTCTTTAGCGTACTGAAATTTATATAAAGCCATACCGGCATAACGGGAGTGTATTTCGATGAATTCCGTAATCTTGTATTTAGATATAAAGCCGACTTTCTTGTATATACTCATTTAGCAATCGATATCGAAATGCTTCAAATCATTAGTTTAATATATTTAAGTTAATAAAGCTTCTTAAACGTAATGAAGGGGATATAAAGCCAAGCTTCAAATAACTGGTTTAACATATTTAAGTTAATAATCCTTCTGTAACGAACTGAAGTTAACATAAAGCCATAACAGCAGTGCATTTAGAAGAATTCCGTTATCTTATATTTAGGTATAAAGTCGATTTTTTTGTGTATATACATTTAGCAATCGATAACGAAATGCTTCAAATCATTAGTTTATCATATTTAAGTTAATAAACCTTCTTTAACGAACGGAAGTTGGCATAAAGCCATGACGGCATAACGGCAGTGCATGTAGAAGAATTCCGTTATCTTATATTTAGGTATAAAGTCGATTTTCTTGTATATACACATTTAGCAATCGATAACGAAATGCTTCAAATCATTAGTTTATCATATTTAAGTTAATAAACCTTATTTATCTTAGTGAAGTTTACATAAAGCCATAACGGTATAACGGCAGTGCATTTGGAAGAATTCCGTAATCTTATATTTAGGTATAAAGTCGATTTTCTTGTAAATATATATTTCGCAATAGATATCCAGATGCTTGAACTTATTAGTTTAACATATTTAAGTTAATAAACCTTCTTGAACGAACTGAAGTGTGCATAAAGCCATGGCGGCATAACGGCAGTGCATGTAGAAGAATTCCGTTAGCTTATATTTAGGTATAAAGTCGATTTTCTTATATATACTCATTTTGCAATCGATATCGAGATGCTTCAAATCATTAGTTTAACATATTTAAGTTAATTGGCCTTCGTTAACGTAATGAAGATGATATAAAGCCATGGCGGCATAACGACAGTACATTTAGAAGCATTCCGTAATATTATGTTTAGATATAAATTCGATTTTCTTTGATATACACATTTAGCAATCCATATCGAAATGCTTCGAATCATTAGTTTAACATATTTAAGTTAACTAACCCTCTTTATCTTACTGAAGTCTACAAAAGCCTTATCGGCATAACGGCAGTGCATTTCGAAGAATTCCGTAATCTTATATTTAGGTATAAATTCGATTTTGTTGTATATAGGCATTTAGCAATCGATATCGAAATGCTTCATATAACTGGTTTAACATATTTAGGTTAATTAACCCCCTCTATCTTACTAATTATTCTTTAACGAACGGAAGTTGGCTTATAGCCATGGCCGCATAACGGCAGTGCATTTAGAAGAATTCCGTTATCTTATATTTAGGCATAAAGTCGATTTTCCTGTATATACACTTTTAGCTATCGATATCGAAATGCTTCAAATCATTAGTTTGACATATTAAGTTAATAAACATTTTTAAGCATACTGAAGTCTACATAAGGCCTTAACGGTATAACGGCAGTGCACTTAGAAGACTTCCGTAATGTTATAATTTTATATTTAGGTATAAAGTCGATTTTCTTGTATATATACATTTCACAATCGATATGGAAATGCTTCAGATAACTGGTTTAACATATTTAAGTTAATAAACCTCCTTTAGCGAACTGAAGTTGACATAAAGCCATAACGGCACTGCATTTGGAAGAATTCCGTAGTCTTAAATTTAGGCATAAATTCGATTTTCTTGTATATACACATTTTACAATCGATATCGAAATGCTTCAAATAACCCGTTTAGCATATTTAAGTTAATTAACCTTCTTTATCTTACTGAAGTTAACATAAACCCATAACGGCATAACGGCAGTGCATTTAGAAGAATTCCGTTATCGTGTATTTATGTATAAAGTCGATTGTCCTAAATATTCACATTTAGCAATAGATAACGAAATGCTGCAAATCATTAGTTTAACATATTTAAGTTAATTAACCTTCTTTATCTTACGGAAGTATACATAAAGCCAAAACGGTATAACACCAGTGCATTTGGAAGAATTCCGTAAACTTATATTTAGGTAAAAAGTCGATTTTCTTCTATACACATTTAGCTATTGATATCGAAATGCTTCAAATCATTAGTTTAACATATTTAAGTTCGTTAACCTTCTTTAACGTAATGAAGGTGATATAAAGCCATGGCGGCATAACGGCAGTGCATTTATAAGAATTCCGTAATCTTATATTTAGGTATAAATTCGATTTTGTTGTATATAGGCATTTAGCAATCGATATCGAAATGCTTCATATAACTGGTTTAACATATTTAGGTTAATTAACCCCCTCAATCTTACTGATTATTCTTTAACGAACGGAAGTTGGCTTATCGCCATGGCCGCATAACGGCAGTGCATTTAGAAGAATTCCGTTATCTTATATTTAGGCATAAAGTCGATTTTCTTGTATATACACTTTTAGCTATCGATATAAAAATGCTTCAAATCATTAGTTTGACATATTAAGTTAATAAACATTTTTAAGCATACTGAAGTCTACATAAGGCCTTAACGGTATAACGGCAGTGCATTTAGAAAAACTTCCGTAATGTTATAATTTTATATTTAGGTATAA
Organism: Bactrocera correcta; assembly: GCA_027475135.1. Lineage (NCBI taxonomy): Eukaryota > Metazoa > Arthropoda > Insecta > Diptera > Tephritidae > Bactrocera > Bactrocera correcta. Next base: position 5,314 of record JAPZAG010001729.1, on the reverse strand, counting down.
AGTCGATTTTTTGTATATATACATTTCGCAATCGATATGGAAATGCTTCAGATAACTGGTTTAACATATTTAAGTTAATAAACCTCCTTTAGCGAACTGAAGTTGACATAAAGCCATAACGGCACTGCATTTGGAAGAATTCCGTAGTCTTAAATTTAGGCATAAATTCGATTTTCTTGTATATACACATTTTACAATCGATATCGTAATGCTTCAAATAACCCGTTTAGCATATTTAAGTTAATTAACCTTCTTTATCTTACTGAAGTTAACATAAAGCCATAACGGCATAACGGCAGTGCATTTAGAAGAATTCCGTTATCGTGTATTTATGTATAAAGTCGATTGCCCTTAAATATTCACATTTAGCAATAGATAACGAAATGCTGCAAATCATTAGTTTAACATATTTAAGTTAATTAACCTTCTTTATCTTACTGAAGTATACATAAAGCCAAAACGGTATAACACCAGTGCATTTGGAAGAATTCCGTAAACTTATATTTAGGTAAAAAGTCGATTTTCTTCTATACACATTTAGCTTTGATATCGAAATGCTTCAAATCATTAGTTTAACATATTTAAGTTCGTTAACCTTCTTTAACGTAATGAAGGTGATATAAAGCCATGGCGGCATAACGGCAGTGCATTTATAAGAATTCCGTAATCTTATTTTTAGGTATAAATTCGATTTTGTTGTATATAGGCATTTAGCAATCGATATCGAAATGCTTCATATAACTGGTTTAACATATTTAGGTTAATTAACCCCCTCAATCTTACTGATTATTCTTTAACGAACGGAAGTTGGCTTATCGCCATGGCCGCATAACGGCAGTGCATTTAGAAGAATTCCGTTATCTTATATTTAGGCATAAAGTCGATTTTCTTGTATATACACTTTTAGCTATCGATATAAAAATGCTTCAAATCATTAGTTTGACATATTAAGTTAATAAACATTTTTAAGCATACTGAAGTCTACATAAGGCCTTAACGGTATAACGGCAGTGCATTTAGAAGAATTCCGTAATGTTATAATTTTATATTTAGGTATAAAGTCGATTTTTTAGCATATATACATTTCGCAATCGATATGGAAATGCTTCAGATAACGGGTTTAACATATTTAAGTTAATAAACCTCCTTTACCGAACTGAAGTTGACATAAAGCCATAACGGCACTGCATTTGGAAGAATTCCGTAGTCTTAAATTTAGGCATAAATTCGATTTTCTTGTATATACACATTTTACAATCGATATCGTAATGCTTCAAATAACCCGTTTAGCATATTTAAGTTAATTAACCTTCTTTATCTTACTGAAGTTAACATAAAGCCATAACGGCATAACGGCAGTGCATTTAGAAGAATTCCGTTATCGTGTATTTATGTATAAAGTCGATTGTCTTAAATATTCACATTAAGCAATAGATAACGAAATGCTGCAAATCATTAGTTTAACATATTTAAGTTAATTAACCTTCTTTATCTTACTGAAGTATACATAAAGCCAAAACGGTATAACACCAGTGCATTTGGAAGAATTCCGTAAACTTATATTTAGGTAAAAAGTCGATTTTCTTCTATACACATTTAGCTTTCGATATCGAAATGCTTCAAATCATTAGTTTAACATATTTAAGTTCGTTAACCTTCTTTAACGTAATGAAGGTGATATAAAGCCATGGCGGCATAACGACAGTGCATTTAGAAGAATTCCGTAATCTTATATTAGGTAAAAAGTCGATTTTTTTGTATATACACATTTAACTATCGATATCGAAATGCTTCAAATCATTCGTCTAACATATTTAAGTTCGTTAACCTTCTTTAACGAACGGAAGTTGGCTTATAGCCATGGCGGCATAACGACAGTGCATTTAGAAGAATTTCGTAATCTTATATTTAGGCATAAATTCGATTTTCTTAAATATTCACATTTAGCGATCGATAACGAAATGCTTCAAATCATTAGTTTAACATATTTAAGTTAATTAACCTTCTTTAACGAACTGAAGTTAACATAAAGCCATAACGGCCTAACGGCAGTGCATGCAGAAGAATTCCGTAATCTTATATTTAGGTAAAAAGTCGTTTTTCTTGTATATACACATTTAGCTATCGATATCGAAATGCTTCAAATCATTCGTTTAACATATTTAAGTTTGTTAACCTTCTTTAACGTAATGAAGGTGATATAAAGCCATGGCGGCATAACGACAGTGCATTTAGAAGAATTCCGTAATCTTATATTTATGTATAAAGTCGATTTTCTTGTATATACACTTTTAGCTATCGATATCGAAATGCTTCAAATCATTAGTTTGACATATTAAGTTAGTAAACATTTTTAAGCATACTGAAGTCTACATAAAGACTTAACGGTATAACGGCAGTGCGTTTAGAAGAACTCCGTAATGTTATAATTTTATATTTAGGTATAAAGTCGATTTTCTTGTATATATACATTTCGCAATCGATATGGAAAAGCTTCAGATAACTGGTTTAACATATTTAAGTTAATAAACCTCCTTTAGCGAACTGAAGTTGACATAAAGCCATAACGGCACTGCATTTGGAAGAATTCCGTAGTCTTAAATTTAGGCATAAATTCGATTTTATATACACATTTTGCAATCGATATCGAAATGCTTCAAATAACCCGTTTAGCATATTTAAGTTAATTAACCTTCTTTATCTTACTGAAGTTTACATAAAGCCATCACGGCATAACGGCAGTATATTTATATGAATTCCGTTATCTTATATTTAGGTATAAAGTCGATTTTGTTCTATATATGCATTAAGCAATCGATATCGAAATGCTTCAAATAACTGGTTTAACATATTTAAGTTAATAAACCTTCTTTAACGAACTGAAGTTAATATAAAGCCATAACGGCATAACGGCAGTGCATTTAGAAGAATTCTATAATCTTATGTTTTGGTATAAAGTCGATTCTGTTGTATATACACATTTAGCAGTCGATAAGGAAATGCTTCAAATCATTAGTTTAACATATTTAAGTTAATTTGCCTTCTTTAACGTAATGAAGTTGATATAAAGCCATGGCGGCATAACGACAGTACATTTGGAAGAATTCCGTAGTCTTTTATTTAGGTATAAAGTCGATTTTCTTTTATATATGCATTAAGCAATCGATATCGAAATGCTTCAAATACCTGGTTTAACATATTTAAGTTAATAAACCTTCTTTAACAAACTGAAGTTAACATAAAGCCATAACGGTATAATGGCAGTGCATATGGAAGAATTCCGTAATCTTATATTTAGGTATAAAGTCGATTTTCTTGTATATACACATTTAGCAATCGATAACGAAATGCTTCAAACCATTAGTTTAACATATTCAAGTTAATTAACCTTCTTTAACGTATTGAAGTTGATTTAAAGCCATGGCGGCATAACGGCAGTGCATGTAGAAGAATTCCGTAATCTTATATTTAGGTATAAAGTCGATTTTCTTGTATATACACATAAGCAATCGACATCGAGATGGTTCAACTCATTATTTTAAACATATTTAAGTTAATTAACCTTATTTTTCTCACTGAAGTGTACATAAAGCCATAACAGTATAACGGCAGTGCATTTGGAAGAATTTCGTAATCTTATATTTAGGTATAAAGTCGATTTTGTTGTATATACACATTTAGCAATCGATATCGAAATGCTTCAAATCATTAGTTTAACATATTTAAGTTAATTAACCTTCTTTAAGGTAATGAAGGTGATATAAAGCCATGGCGGCATAACGACAGTGCATGTAGAAGAATTCCGTAATCTTATATTTAGGTATATAGTCGATTTTCTTGTATTTACGCATTTAGCAATCGATATCGAAAATCTTCAAATAATTAGTTTAACATATTTAAGTTAGTTAACCTTCTTTAACGTTATGAAGTTGATATAAAGCCATGGCGATATAACGACAGTGCATTTAGAAGAATTCCGTATTCTTATATTTAGGTATAAAGTCGATTTTCTTGTATTTACACATTAAGCAATCGATATCGAAATGCATCAGATAACTGGTTTAGCATATTTAAGTTAATTAACCTTCTTTATCTTACTAAAGTTTACATAAAGCCATAACGGCATAACGGCAGTTATATATATATGAATTCCATTATCTTATATTTAGGTATAAATACGATTTTCTTGTATATACACATTTAGCAATCGATATCGAAATGCTTCAAATCATTAGTTTAACATATTTAAGTTAGTTAACCTTCTTTAAGGTAATGAAGGTGATATAAAGCCATGCCGGCATAACGACAGTGCAGGTAGAAGAGTTCCGTAATCTTATATTTAGGTATATAGTCGATTTTCCTGTATATACACATTTAGCAACCGATATCGAAAATCTTCAAATCATTAGTTTAAGATATTTAAGTTAGTTAACCTTCTTTAAGGTAATGAAGGTGATATAAAGCCATCCCGGGCATAACGACAGTGCATTTAGAAGAATTCTGTAATCTTATATTTAGGTATAAAGTCGATTTTCTTGTATATACGCATCTAGCAATCGATATCGAAATGCTTCAAATCTCTAGGTTAACATATTTAAGTTAGTTAACCTTCTTTAACGTATTGAATTCGTTATAAAGCCATGGCGGCATAACGACAGTACATTTGGAAGAATTTCGTAATCTTATATTTAGGTATAAAGTCGATTTTGTTGTATATACACATTTAGCAATCGATATCGAAATGCTTCAAATCATTAGTTTAACATATTCAAGTTAATTAACCTTCTTTAAGGTAATGAAGGTGATATAAAGCCATGGCGGCATAACGACAGTGCATGTAGAAGAATTCCGTAATCTTATATTTAGGTATATAGTCGATTTTCTTGTATTTACGCATTTAGCAATCGATATCGAAAATCTTCAAATAATTAGTTTAACATATTTAAGTTAGTTAACCTTCTTTAACGTAATGAAGTTGATATAAAGCCATGGCGGTATAACGACAGTGCATTTAGAAGAATTCCGTATTCTTATATTTAGGTAAAAAGTTGATTTTGTTGTATATGCACATTTAGCAATCGATATCGAAATGCTTCAAATCATTAGTTTAACATATTTAAGTTAGTTAACCTTCTTTAACGTAATGAAGGTGATATAAAGCCATGGCGGCATAACAGCAGTGCATTTAGAAGAATTCCGTTATCGTATATTTATGTATATAGTCGATTTTGTTGTATATACACATTTAGCTATCGATATCGAAATGCTTCAAATCATTCGTTGGTGATATAAAGCCATGGCGGCATAACGACAG
>JAPZAG010001728.1:0-26727 GCA_027475135.1 Bactrocera correcta | reverse complement strand
GCAATACAATTACTCCTATCAAACGGTTTGGTTTTTCTTCTATACAAAAATTTAAATAATGAATGCATTTACCTGTATTTGTGGCACATGTATCGAAACACATAGCTTTAATACGATCTTTAATTTTCCATTCATTTATAGAATCTTTAACAGCAATTGCTTGGTTTAAACCAAGTTTTGGCACTCCTAACAATTGTTGAGTATTAACACCTGATATAATTACCGGAAGCCTTTCAACTTTTTCTCGACCAGTTATAGTTAGTTAGAATTTCTCGTAGCTTTTCATTAATTGATATATTTTATTTCTATAATTTCGGTATTTATGGCAGTAATGATTTTACAATTCGTATCTGATTAATATTTACTCAATAAAAAAATTAAGGAAAGACAATAATTCTGATAATATATTAAGCTGAAAATTTGATGAAAAGTTTACTAAGATTAACGTGGCTAAAAATGGACTGCATCTTTTTATTGTTTTAATAATCATTCATATTTTTTATCAATAAATTTCATAATGGAGCTAAAAAATCATAAAAATACGACCATATAAGTCTATAACTTCTTATATTTTATACTACCAAATATTTTATCGTTTCAACTTTGTTGCAAATTCAATCTTATTGTAAATTTATAATAAAGTTTTTGTTCAACTGTCGATATTATAGCTCGTATAGGAAAAAATTTAAAAAATAATTATTTGTAGAGCTATAACTTGGTCGCTATTGGTGATACGAGAAAGTTGATAAAAACTTTTTTATAGCAATTTAAACGTACTTCAAGTTTGCCATTTGACATTTTTCTTTAACTCTTACGGTCTAGCTAAAAAATGCAAAAATCCGAAAAAAAACGAAAATTTTGACTTTAAAGCTCTGTAAAAAAAAAGGTATGGAAGATAAAAATTTGATTCTACAGAACTTTTTGTAGTAAATTTAATACGGAAAAAGGTCTATTCATTTTTTTTCCTAACAAAAACATTTAACGGTATTTCAGGGCAATAAACTGTCTAAAAATCATGTTTTCCATGTTATTTAGACGGAAAAACTTCAAGTTCGATGGAGGACCTCTTAAAATTCGAATTTTGATCTCAGCTTTTAACTGAAGACTTGATTGGATATTTCCTAAGATATTTCGGGGTGAGAGCGAAAAAAAAAAAATATCGCGGTTTTTTGGCACACCCTATTATATATCTTACTTGTTAAGTCCTAAAATGAATTTTTGGAATACATAGCTATGTAAGTATATTGAATTGGACTTGTTTTCGTTGAGAAAAAAATTTTTTTAATGCAAAATAAAATATATTTATCTAAAACATATAATATATTTCTTACTTTTTAAATCCTGAAATGAATTTTTCTTATCTAAATTTGGTTCACTATTTTTTGGGCTTGGGCAGACCAAATTCAGTCCAAGTCAAAAAGGCGTACATCCTGGGACCGAACAAATTTTATTTCAATGGAAAATGTATGCAGAACGTTTCCACCGGTGATCCCAATGTCGGTAAATGAAACACGACTTATGACCACGGGTGATCACGATGTCCCATAATGAAAATCCACCAATGTCCACGGATGGTCACATTGTCCCAAATCGTTAAAACAGAAATGTCCACCGGTGCTACACGCGGGGCTCAAAGTATTAAACCAAGAAATGGCTTGTATGTACATATGTATGTGCAATGTACGCCTTTGCGTTTTGCCGTCGGCATCTCCATATTGACATGCAAAAGTAATTATGTACATATGTACATACATATTTCATTGGCCCAATTTTGTATATTAAGACAAGTGTCAATAATTGCGCCAAACTCAAATAAATATTTACATATTAAGTAAAAATCTTCTTCTTACTTGTTCTTTGTATATATCACATGTAAATAAGTATTGATCTTTACTCTCAAATGAAAGTAACCATCCTTCTTTCTCCGCCAAAATAAAATATATTATATAATCATATTAGTCTAAGAGCCCGTGACATCCAGACCTTCGTCATTTTATAAAAGCTGAAAGTTTGTTGAAGTATGCTTTGAACATAGGTAAGAACGATGGCAAAATGTGAAATTCAAGTCATCGTGGCTTTGGGGGGTAGCGGGTGGGACAGGTGCATAAAATAACAGCCAACTTTCGTTATTTTATAAAGCGTCATTTTTTTATATGTTATTCGGAATAACATTACAAACCATCTTATTTATTGCCAGACTCCTTTTATGGTGGCAATCCCTTGCCAGACGCCCTTAAACTTTAATAAATTTTGATTCTACTTTCGTTATAGTATAAAAGTTAAAACTTATACATGTTATTTGGGTGACTATTAGAAGATGTTTTCTCAGTTGCCAGACAGTTTCGACAGTTCCTACCTAGGCCAGACAAACATATTGGGTCCCAATACCAAGGGTATAGGTACGAGCGCGAGGCAATATACAATCGTATAGGTGCGAGCGAGTTAACAAACTATTGTTTGTCGCGAGTAAAAGAAATTATATTTATTTGGGCAGTACACTTATTTTCGTGTTGCCTTTTTTATTCATAATTTTTTACTTCCTATTTTTCATCATCTTACTTATATTTATACTAACTATGTAGTATGTTTACTTATTACTAGTTGATATTTTGTTTATTCATAATTTTTTACTTCCAATTTTTCATAATCTTACTTCTATTTATACTAACTAGTATGTTTACTTATTACTAGTTGATATTATTTGTTTAGGTTTGTTTACAGATATATTGTTTGTTTAGGTACGTTTGGTTTGTTGTATTGATAGTGCATTTACAATGTTTGTTTACTTGCTAATGAGATAATTTGGTGCAGTTTACATTTTCGCACATGCATTTTGTTTGTTACATTTATGATGCTAGGCGAGACTATTGTTATTGTTTGTTTAGATTACCAGTTGATAATTTTTGCTTTCGGTACAAAGATGTGATAAGTAACACATGTTCCTTAACAAGCGCAAAATACAATGGTATAGGTGGGAGTGAGTTAGGTCTTCACTGTGGGCGCAGCTTTCCGTTATCGTGCGGTAGATGTTTCTTATTTTGGGTTATAGTTATTTTGTATCAGTATAGTATATATAATCATGCCAGTTTTTTGTTGTTAATGGGTCCAACAGCGTAGATTCCAGGATTGTGGAAGAGTTATCATGTCCTCAACATGAAGAGGCTGATACTAAAATAATATTTCATGTCATCAATAACTCAGCGCAAGCGAATATAGTTATCAGAAGTATCGATACCGATATTGCTGCTATTATGCTTGGTCATATGCACCATATACCAAATGAATCCCGTGTTTGGATGCTAACAGGTACTGGAAATAATTTGAGGTATGTAGACCTCACAAAGATACACACCAATTTAGGCGACTCCATTTGCAAAAGCTTACCTGGGTTTCATGCAATCACAGGTTGCAATTATAACCCAGCTTTTTTTCGAAAAGGAAAATTAAGACCGTACAAAATATTAATTACTACAGAAAAATATCAAAAGGCATTTATAAAATTCGGCGACACTCAATTATTTGAAGATGATAGTGAAATACAAAGCACTTTTGACATAATACAGCAGTTCATATGTGATATATATAATGTTGGTACGATAATTGATGTTGATGCTACCCGTCTTCAATTGTTTATTAATAATTATACGGTCTGCGATGTTAATGAAGCGTTTCAGCGAAAAAAAATACGCAATTTTGATGGGAACAGTCTGCCACCCTGTAAATCAGAGCTATTCCAACAATTTCGACGTGCTAATTATATATCCAGCATTTGGAATAATGCTCATAAGAAAATTCCATCAATACATGAACCAGCAAACAATGGTTGGGTACAAATTAACAGCCAATATAATTTTAAATGGTTTGAAGGCGATCAGTTACCGAATTTTGTCAGTGATGCACTGCAAACTATATCAGGTATATACATATTACTTCAAATTATTATACATAAATTTTTACTTTTCATAATTGTGTAACTTTTTTTTACAGAAACTAACGAAGAAGATGACACTGACAATGAGCCAAAAGAAATATGGTGCAGCAGTGATGAAGAGTATGAAGAAAATTACGAAATCAATATTAATGATGAAAGCTATGAAGAATGTTTATAATTTTGTAAATTTCGAAACAAATAAATGCGCTTCTTTGAAAATTTAAATAAATATTTATATTAATTAGATATGATAAATAATTTCTATAGCCTATATATCGTAATTACAAAAGAAATATTTTCATTCCTTTTATGTATTAGCTATGCTATCAAATTTGAATGAGAAGTTTAATTTCGCATTAAATTTACACATTATTTAGTAATTTACCAAATAGGTAATTTTTAAACTTTTATTTAAATATTAAGTCGTAAATAATTACACAATAACATCATTCGATCGCTTCTGACGCGCTATCTCACTCGCACCTATACGATTGTATATTGCCTCGCGCTCGTACCTATACCCTTGGTATTGGGACCCAATATGTTTGTCTGGCCTAGGTAGGAACTGTCGAAACTGTCTGGCAACTAAGAAAACATCTTTTAATAGTCACCCAAATAACATGTATAAATTTTAACTTTTATACTATAACGAAAGTAGAATCAAAATTTATTAAAGTTTAAGGGCGTCTGGCAAGGGATTGCCACCATAAAAGGAGTCTGGCAATAAATAAGATGGTTTGTAATGTTATTCCGAATAACATATAAAAAAATGACGCTTTATAAAATAACGAAAGTTGGCTGTTATTTTATGCACCTGTCCCACCCGCTACCCCCCAAAGCCACGATGACTTGAATTTCACATTTTGCCATCGTTCTTACCTATGTTCAAAGCATACTTCAACAAACTTTCAGCTTTTATAAAATGACGAAGGTCTGGATGTCACGGGCTCTTACTCTACATCTAAATATGTTTTAAACTTTACATAAAATTGAAGTGTCAATAATTGCGTAAATTTTCATAAAGTTGGTGATTTTGCGCGGGTACGACGTGTTTTTGGCCGGTTAAGTGTTAAGTTGTGAATTTTATATAAATTAATTTTCAAGTGCCGAAAGTGCGAAAGCGTCGTGTGCGCGGTTGTGAAAGTATCTACCAGCGGTGGGGTACTTCGTTTATTCCGTTTCCTAAATGAACGGGAGCTGGCTGAAAAGTGGAAGGAGAACCTAAAAATTTCACCCACTGACCACTTTCCAGCCACCAACTCGTTCATTTGTGAGAAGCATTTTAATAAACAGACAATTGGCCCAAAAATTTTAAAAAGGAATGCTGTCCCAACGTTGGATCTTGGTAAGTGCAATATTTTTGGCGGGTATTGTCACTTGCGAAGCGAATGAAAATTTTGGTGAGTTTCGCCGTGGCGAATTGTAATTTGCGAATCTCTAACGAATTCGCCAGAAAATGGCGAACGCGTGACGAAAATAAATTTCTGGTATTGCCGCTGGCGAAAAAACGGCATTCGCTTCGCCATTACTGTAAAAATTTAACGAATGTATTTTTTATTCGCTATTTGAAAAGGAAAGGACGTAAGTAAATTTTGATCTTTATTTGAGCAATTGTAAATATTTAATTATATTTAACAAAACGATACTTCTAGAACAAAACGTACAACAACGCACAGTGGCATTTCGGCGGAAAAAATAGGATTTTTCCACTTTCCAATTTCAAAACTTTAATGGTTTTGTTTTGTAAAGAAATATTTGGATAAGAAAAATTCAACAAGATTTTTTATAAAAAGTGAAATTTTATAGTTAAAAAAACTAACAGAAGTCGACAGAAAGTTATTCAATAAATATACAAATAAAGAATTTTTTTTGTATGTAAATTTATAGCTATGGCTTTTCTTTTATTTTTTACTGAAAATATAGCAAATACTTGTTTATAAAAAAAAAAAACAATTGAAATTAGCAAAGTAAGCTAATTTTTATAATTTTTCAAAAATTATACTAAAAAATATCAACTTTTCATTTTTTAATGGAAAAAAAACTTTATGTGCTTTGCCTTGCTTAGCCCTCTTACTATAAAAAAATGAAAGTTCCGCGTCTGTACTTTCAATTAAAAAAAAAAAAAAAAAACCAACCGCCAATTACCGTCCCAGTAACATCGATTTTAATTTCAAAAGTCACTTCCAATATTTCATAAAAATGGTCAAGAAGAAAAAAAATGTAGTATACTTTCAGGCTCTCAGGGAATTGAAGCTTGAAACGATTTTTAAGTGAAACATTATTTTTTGTTTACGAATATGTAGGCGTAACGTTTTGAAACTTTTTCAACAGAAACATTGGAGTCACTGTCGCAAGCAAGTGGGGCTGCGATGGGTCCTCTGGGCATGCAGAATATAAACAAAATTTACCCAAAGATGTGGATGATGGCAGTATGTACTTACTCTCTATGGTCGCATTAATGCTGCAGTCAGATAACAATATTGAGTATTGGCGTAATTCCAGACCTTCTTCAACTAGATTTTGTCGACCAATTTCATTTGAATTTGCAAGGGAAACAAAAGAGAAAGTAATGGAAGTTAACAAAAAAATGAAGCCAGATATTGTTGCATTGAATAGTACAAAAGTTGTTGTAAGGGGCAAGGAAATTAATGTATTACACAAGCTCCTTTTTACAATGCTGGATGGTAAAACCACTCAGAAAGTGACACATACTACTGCAGCAGCAGTATGCTACATTTGTGGAGCGAAACCTACTGATATGAACAACTTAGAGTTAGTTTCCATGAAAACAATTCCATTGGTCCACCATTGCGAAACGGGCGCGAGTGGAATAAGGTAAAAATTTAATTAATTTGTTTGGTTGAAGTTACTTATGTGTAGCATTTAGGTTTGGTTAGATTATAAACTGAAACTAAAAAAAAACAAAAATAGCGGCAAACCGACGCGAAACTGTTGCCACAGGAGGAGGACCTTATGCTCAGCAAAGTTTATCTCAATTAGAGCAAAGGGTGGATGAGCTTTTTCACCTTCAGGTGGCTGTAAATCCTGCAGGCTTAGCATATGGCTCTATTGAAGTAGAAACTGCGGTAAATAATAGTGAAATTCAGCCAGAAGAGCGCACGACCGAGGAAACACAACGAGCCATGGATTTGGCATGGCAATCCTCAAGCAGCCGTCCTAGAATGACAGTAGAGGAACGTGAAGTCATTCGGATGAAAGCGTTGGAAAAGCAAGCCGAAGTTCAAGACACCCTTTACAACAAAATTGCAAAAATGGAAAGAAAAATTGATGAAATTGCAAGGTATACAAGAAAAACTTCTGAACTGAAACAGGAAGAAATTAATGAAAATGAAAGAAGAAAGGAAGAAGGAAGAAAATTTAGAGAAGAAAAAAAGACATAAAGAAAAGATGGAAATAAAACTACAAATTGTAAAATTAAAAATGCAAAAAAAAAAAAAAAAACATAGGGTAAATAGGGTGCTTGCAAATAGATTGAATTTAGTTTATAGTTTATTTCATAAGAATGTGATAATTTTTTTTTATTTCATATTTTAACCGAACTTGAAATTGAGATTTTTATAAGAAAACATGTGATGAATTTATTTTTACTCTATAATTGTGACGGAATTGAATCTGTGATTTTTTTAATTTAATTTAAAAGCATGTAGTTTTTGTAATTTTTATATATTTATTATCTATGTAATATTGAATTTCAATGTATTGAATAAAATAAAAGAATACAATATATTATTCACTGAAGTCGGTATAGTTTCATTTACATCAAAGCATCAGCAATTTGTCTTCTGCGGCGCTCTCCTATTGAACCATTGCCATTTTCATTACTTGGTTCCAATGGTACAACGGCAGCAAAGAAGGTTTCAGCCTCCTCCGGATCACCGATTCTAAATTTTTTACAAATGTTGTGCAAGGCGCAGCATATATTAATAACGGATGTTACTTTAGCAGGATCGTAGCGCATTTTTCTATCACTCAGAAGACATCTGAAACGGCATTTCAAGACTCCAATCGTACGTTCAACAACATTTCCAGCTTTCGCGTGCTTTTTATTAAAAATTGACTCCCTAGTTCCAGATTCTGCATGACGAAAAGGTGTTAATAAATAAGGGCTTAGTGGGTATCCAGAGTCATCTGCAAATGTATTATTGTTTTCAATATTCATATGTTAAGATTAAACTTGCGCAGTAGTCAAATATTGCGAATACCTAAATAAATAGAGTTCTGATCTCCGTTTTGATGCGCTGCCTCTAAACATGCCTTTAGAGAACTATTGTTCCATACGAACGAATCATGTGTAGGACCAGGATATCTAGTATGTTCGCCAAATAACGGTTATAACTAAAAATCTGCACTAATTTCAATGGCCTGCAGTTTTGTTATTTTTAGTTTTCCAATGCTAATTTTACGCAATTGGGGAACTGATTGCATCATCTTTTTGACATGTAATTTGTAACAGCTTACAAATTCAATTAGTGCTTAAAATGGCTTCTAAGCAGCAACACCTCCGCGACCGCGTTGTACAGTTTTATAAAAAACATGAAACCGCCGGAAAAAAGTTCACGTGTGCGCATTTTATGGCGGAAGGCGTCTCCAGAAGGACGATATACTCAATATTAAGTACTCTAAAAATAGAAAGAAAACCGGGTTCTGGAAGAAAGCCGACTATTATGACGCCCCAAAACATTCGGAAGCTGAAGACATTGTTCAACAGTAAGGACTGCATAAGTCAAACCGAAGTCGCACGAAAATTCGAATGCTCACAGCCATATATCTGCGAAACGTTAAATAGACTTCACATTAAATCCAGAAAAAAGCAGCGTTGTCCAGGGTACACCGAAGAGCAGATAAGTCAAGTTAAATCACAATGTCGGTGGATGTGCAAGAATTTTAGTGGAAAATCATTCATTTTGGATGATGAGAGCTACTTTTCACTCAGCGGGCCACAAATGCCGGACAACGATGTTTATTACACAGACGATATGTCTGTAATGCCTCCCGAGATAAAGTACAGATTCAAAAAAAATTTTGAGTCCAAAGTTATGCTCTATTTAGCAGTTTCTCCTAAGGGTATTTCTGAACCATTCTTTAAGCCAAATGGACTGGCAATAAATCATGAGACGTACATTAATCAATGTTTGGACAACATTTTGGTTCCTTTCATACGTAAACACCATAAAAACGATGAAATCGTATTCTGGCCGGACAAAACCTCTTCTCATTATGCAACTGCGACATTGGACTTTTTGGTCAACAAAAACATCTACTTTGTGCCTAAAGAAAAGAATCCGACAAACTTACCACAATGCCGACCGATTGAGGATTTTTTTTGGAGAAATCAAAGCTTTAGTGTATAAAAATGATTGGAAGGCTCAAAATTTGAAGCAGCTGACACGTCGCATCCGGAAGTGCCTTGAGGAAGTTGATACCAACGGTGTACAACGTGCTTGCTCATGTATCCTGACTAAACTAAGACGGGTTGCTGACAATGGACCGTATTTTGAAGTTCATTAATTTTTTCGTTTTTAAAATAATATAATTATACTACATAGAATAGCTTACCTTTTTGTTAATAGTATATTTTAAGTTACGTTGAAATAAAATTAGTGCAGATTTTTAGTTATAACCCGTTAAATTCGCTTCGCAAGTGACAATACCCGCCTTTGTTTATGTGCAATATTTCTTGGGGGTGCCCTTTCAAGTGTTTTTGCGGGTGCCTATACCCGTGCGTACGTGTGTTGCGATCATTTGGTTGCGGGTGGGCATACAAGTGCGTGTACTTTTAATGCACTTACATATATTGAATTATAAAATCAAACTACCCGGCTCTAAGGACCAAACGTTCGAATTATAAAATCAAACCGTTTGATTTGTGAAATATCTAATTAAATTATCTAATTAAACATATGTACATATATTTACGGCACACAACATGGGATTGTTTTTAATTTACAATACAACTGTGCATTTGCAATCAATGCATATATTTTGATGTGTTTAATTACATACATATGTATGTATATTTTGTACTGTCTCAGCGTTGGCGAAGTTAAGCCTGTTCAATATATTTGAACAATATATTCTATATTTTATTTAAGTGTAATAATTGTTACGTGTGCCCTTATAACAAGGAGTTATGTGCTACGATCTTTTGGTGCAAATACCAGTGCGTGTGTGTGTTTCTTATTTGCGGGTGCACATACAAGTGTTCATTCATTGAAATGCAAAAGTGGATCATCTTGCAACAGGACAGGATAAAGCAATTATAACGGAACTGTTGGAAAAATTATTTTAAATTGATATGAAGATATTTCGTCAATCTTGAAAAAAATTTGGTTTTTGAAAACATTAATTGGAACTTTTGTACAAGGGATTAAATTATGACTTGAGCTTTCATCGCTATGAATCGTAGGTGTGAGTGAGTTTATTCGTATTGGTATCCTTGAAAGGGCGTCTGCAACTACATTTATTCTACCAGGTTTTTAAGTTAGATCGTAGTTATATTCTTCTAAAATGGCTTTCCATCGCTTCATTTTACTATTAGTATTCTTATGGCTTAAGGCATAGGTAAGAGTTTGATGATCGGTGATAATTGTAACTTTTTTCGAACCATAGAGGCAATTTCTAAGTGAATTAAGTGACAATATTATACCAAGCATTTCTTTCTCATTTGTGGCATAATGTTCTTCGGCTTCACTTAGAGTTCTCGACATGAAAGTAATTGGTCTACCGTCTTGCGATAGGACGGCACCTAATACGAAATCTGAAGCGTCGGTCGTTAGCTCGAAATCTTTATCGAAATTTGGATGCGCTAAAACTACTTATATCCTTGGATACTAAAGTATTTTTTGTTTTATTAAATGCTTCTAAAGCCTCGTTGTCTAATTCTATTTCTATCTTTTTCGAGTCCCGTTTGGAGACATGAACGGCTTCTCCTCTTAACAGGGCAGTTAATGGTTTAGCTACTTTTGCGTAATCCTGGATAAATCGTCGGTAATAACCTGACATACCTAGAAAGGATCTTAATTCTTTGAGAGTTTGTGGAACTGGACATTTAGCTACCGCTTCTACTTTTTCAGAGTTGGTTTTTATCCCATTTGAACTGATTACATATCCTAAAAATTCTACTTCTTCTTTAGCAAATGTACATTTGTCTAATTGGATTTTCATGCCAGCATTTTCTAAGGTTTGAAATACTAATTCTATATTTTTAAAATGTTCTTCTTCGTTTTTGTAATAATACATCATCGATGTAAACATAGCATCTTACTCCTATATGTTCACGAAGGGTATCGTCTAGTGCTCTTTGGAATGTGGCTGGAGCATTTTTTAAACCGAAAGGTAAGCGGAGGAATTCATATTTTCCGTTAATTACGGAAAATGCTGTTTTTTCAATGTCTGACTCGCGAAGTGGAATCTGATGGAACCCACTTTTTAAGCCAATAACAGTAAATAGTTTATTGTTTCCTAGATTTGCAAGGACTTAGTTAATTTCTGGTATAGGGTATTTATCGGGAATCGTAACTGAATTTAGTTTACGATAATCTACGACCATTCGGAACTTTTTTTCGCCAGAGGCATCTGACGTTTTATACGGGGATTTCGATCTCCTTATTATTCCGTTATCTAAGATTAATTCAATTTGTCGTTCGATTTCCTATTTTAATGCCATTGGATACGGGTATGGCTTGGAGTAGACGGGGGTCTCGGTTGTTGTCCGGATTTCACCTTTTACAAGGGTGGTGTAGGTGAGTTTTTCATCAGATTCGGAAAAAAGGTTTGGACATTTATCGATAATATTGTTACTCCTCTTTTGTTGTTGTAATGAGAGATGTGGAATATTGATTGCCACATTATTCACTTCGTGGGATATTCGTTGTTTTAAGGTTATATTTACATACATATACTTTGACAAATCGTCATTAAGTTTTTGTTTGTATGAATAATTGCTTTTAATTCTTTAAGTGTGTCGTTGCCTATTATGCCGTGGAACGACCCTAGAGTTGGAAGTATAAAAAATTTTATTTTCCCTAGTGTTGGCCCGAAAATGTCGACGAAGGTATGGTGAGTAATTTCAATTGTTCCGGCAACTGATTTTACTATAAAGGGCTTTTTATTCAGAATTGGATTCCTCAAAATGTGTATTGTATGTAATTCTTATTGGATCTAATAATATTTTCTTTTAAGTTAATTAGTTCGAAAAAAATTTCCTTTGTAATAGTACTTCCCTCAATAATTTTAGAATTTTTTTTTTGTAAAAGTTTACACTAATAAAGGAGCTTTTCCTCTCTCTTTTCGTATCGAATGCACGGTGGAGGAGGAGTAAGGTCACTATAAGGTGATGTTATGTAAACAAAGGCACAGATGAGAGGTGCCACTGTAGAAACGTCAAGTGTAGTTGGCCGACTTTTAACCGGAAAATGGTTGCATTGTGTTATTTTCTTAAAATTTATAGAAAAGTTGTCCCAAAAATATCGGTTATATATAAAAGTTTAATATATTTTCAAAAGAAAATCGTTTTATTTTAATATATATTCTTAAAGATGAGAACAATATGAGCAAACACATGAAAAATTAAGTTTTTTATTTATGCCCCTTTTTAACTGTGGTAAGTTAATAAATGTTCACGACAGAAAAATGTTACGAACAAATAAGCAACCATGCCGAATAGTGGGGTCCAGATTATGCTCATTCACAGCCATATTTACATTTTGAGTTTATTTCATGGTTAAATGCTTTACGATGGTTTATTTAGTTACTTGAATCTGGAAGAAGTTAAAATTTCCCTTGGGACAATAAACAACAGATCGGCTGATATTAAGAGATGAAAAAGCGATACGCGATGTTGTGAAGCACTCAAATGTAGTTATCAAATTAGTTGGTCGTGAATTCGAAACAAAACTTTAAACTCAATGACGTGCTCGTGGAAGATTTACCAAGTATTTATTAGTTTGTTTATAGAATGAGCAAAGGAGCTGGTGTAGAACGCTAGTCTCAAACCAATGAGCTTTGTGCTTGAGGGTGGAAGCAACGTTTTGAAGAGCAAATACTACAGTGAGCACATTCGGATGTTGCACAAGCTATTGTCAATTGCACAAAGGATCCCGACACTGCTGGTCAGGTTTATCAAGCTTTTGGGTAGGTTTTGAACAGAATTGAATTTACATAATGCTTAACACTCAACACCCACCTTGCAGATCAAAGCGTTACCAGCTGAGCGAATTAATTGACTGGTTTCATCGTGTTATGCGCAAAAATTAAAAATGGTGGGGATCCGTCGTTAAGACATGCGTTGCGATCCTACCTTCCTATTTAAAGCCAAGTTTACTGAGCTTATCTGTCCTTGACAACTTATTGGTCGTTTGGATGTACAATTGACCTCCATGGAAGAGCAAGTACCATGGAAATTGCGACCATATCGTGCTGCGCAATGTTATGATGCCGGATTGGGAAAGTGGGCGGAACCAACTCCACCAAAATCGATAGAACAACTAGGTATGTTTGCATAAAACAACTATAATGGCAACAACGCTAACAACAACAACCGAGCAAATATTAAGCAACACTCATCAAATGAAAGTTGGTGGCGAATTACAATTCGTCTTTACATCTAGTGAATAATATGAAAGTATATATGTATGTACATAACTTATCGCAGTTATTTGTTTTTATCATTGCATTTAGTTTTACTTTGTGAACTGGCGGACCCTTTTTCTACCGCTTTCATAATTATAAACCCAAATAATAAGTAAATTGTAACTAAATGTTTCAGTAGATTTTATTTATTGTTTATTTTTTTACATATTTTTGTGCCTATGTTGTATGCAACTAGGCGCGTTACCGATTTTTTTGGGTGTTTGGTTCCCCCGGAGGCCTATAAGTATAAGTAATAAATATTTACAGATAATAAAAATTGAAAAAAAAACAAAAACAATTAATTTTGAAAATAAATTAAAAGTAACAAAAACAATTCAAAAATATTATTTAATAAAATATATAAAAATACATATATAATAATATTTAATATGTACATATGTATGCCAACAGTTGAGATCTAACAAAAGCCTGAAAAATTTCAAATGATATGTGATGGGAATGGAGGAGGTCCTATTAATAAAAAAAAAGCGGAATGTGCCTAATAGCAAGAATATACGAGTGTGCATTCCTATCGTAATATGTAATAGAGCACTTCCAAATATCAAAATTAAATTATGTTAATAGTTTAGAACTCGGACAACCAATGAAGATTTTTTTCAGACAAACACTCGGACAAAGGACTTCAGACAAATTTTACATGTGTGCAACACATAAAAATTTCACATGCTTGAAAGCAGTTGTGCTCGTCTGTTTATTAAAATTTTTTTATTGAAAAATACGTTCTTATCCTAATCAAAAGGCATTTAAGAACGTCTGCCTGAGAATTAGCACAGCAATAAAACAGCTCTATGTGTCCCATCTTTTCAAGTAAACATTTTGAAAGCCCACGGACATGACAGCAAGAATCAAAATTCTCGCAAAATATTTCCTAATTGTTCAAGGAAGTTTATAAAGTTTGACCAGACTGCAGTCCTTATATTCTTTTTCCATAGAAAAGAGAAAACGATAATCAGTTTCTTCTTCAAAATGAGGTATCGGATTCATACAACTATGAAGTTTTAAAAACTTTGAATACGTACATATAGTCGCAAAAATAAACAAATTAATTTTGTTTTACTTGCATAAATCAATTTCCGCGGTTTCAATATTTTGAAGTGGTTTAAAGGGTGGTCTTGGCAAACTTTGAAATTCTTGTCCTAATATTTGCGAATCCTTTGGTGGACAAGATCTTCCACAAATGTCGTAATCCTTTTATGTTTAGAAGCCATCCTTTAATAAATGAAAATGTATTCGTGATATCACGACCTAAGCTATCACTGACTTTCAATGATTTAAAAAAATTCTCGGCTTCTAAGAGAAAGTTAGTTTGTTCCGTACTACTGAAAAAAGGATCATTAAATTTTCGTAGGGCTCCAAGCCTACTACTATTAAATATATTAAAAATTTTATCGAAAAAAAAGAACAAATTCGGCGGTATTAAGGAAAGTTGGAGTTTGAAATATTCAATTTCCCGGAACTATATAATGCGAACATTGCACTAGCAACCGTGTTGCAGAAAACCTGGGTAGCTAAATGCACACTCATTTTTTCAAAAGTTGAGGGCCTAAGATGAGCCGAAGTTATCTTAGGCGCACACCTAATACTTTGTTGAGCGTCTTGCTCATGGAAGTGAATTATATCACTCCATTTCACAAGACGTCCATTGAAACTAACTACGTTCTTGCTATTTTGCAAACAATTTCGCGCACTTTTTATAAGGTGTGGAGAATCTTAAAAAAATACGATTTCTTCTCCATTCACTATAAAAGATGGCCTATCTTCTGTCACTCCTACAACCCGGGCAAAATGCACAAAATTTTACCCTTGGTCACACACAAAATGGTAGGGGTGAAGACCTATCCCCTAAAGTTGTGTCACAACTTCGAATACGTACTGTTTAAAAATATATCCTTTGCATGATTTATGCACAAAAAAATAAGCAAGTGGTTGAGACCAAGGCTCCCCACCTATGCCTTGAACCATAAGTGTTAAATCACTTGAAGCAATTCTGGAGGTACGATTTTCATCACCATAATCCTCCAGACCTACAATTAAATCCGTATACCTATCATACTGCAAATGGGTCTTCAAAGATATAATCGCAGTAAATTGACACCTATTTCTGGTCACTAGTAAAGCCACGGCTTCGAAGTTCCAGAACTTTTATGCTGCTATACGTGCAACCAGGACTTCGTGGCCAACTTTGAATAAATTTGAACAAAGTTCTTGGTGTGGGCCAATTAAAATAGGGCTGTAAATATCTGTATGCTAGAAGTGACAAGAAATTAACCCCCAGAGCTATGGTTTTTAATTCCCTATCGTATCTATTACCGTGAAGATTACGGTTATTATTAGACAAACTATTCCTCACACATGCAGCAATATGTGGAGGCAAATTGCTACATAAATTGTTTTTTTTTAATTCTTGCACCTTATTTTCTAAATAAATATTTCTTTTTCTTTTAAGCTAACTATTTCGCTAACAAATTTTCTTTTCCTAGGTGTCCTTTCACTAAGGTACGCATCTGTTTGCGTTTTGCTATTTATCGCCCTATTGCGTAATCTTCTTAAAGGTGAGGAATATATATATATATATATTGTAGTGAAGGGACACCTTCTCATGCACTTCATGTGAATACGAAGTACAGTCTCACCTCGTCACCGAAAGTGGTGGAAATAGACTCCATAGGAACTAAAGTATTTACATTGTCCTGTTCGTCAGGTTCGCAAAAACTACCTTTAACTAAACTACCACAGTCCGAAACTATCGCCACTGTTGGCATTAACAATTTTATTTTGGTGGTGAAGTGAGAAATTCCTATCGCAGGCATACAAATTTTTATTAGTTAAATCGGATATACCAAGAAGGTGCATCCACTTCCTCCGCCTAAAAAGCAAAAATAAATAACAAATATATTAACATAAGTATAACAAAAAAGTTAATATTGTTAGTATATTATTATAAAGTAATAAACTAATAATTAAAGATATTTAAATATAAGTATAAAACAATTATTTTTAAAATGTCATCGTATAAATACCAAGCCAGCTGTACAAAAAAATTAAGCAGCGCAAAAGTATTATTATTCATATCAAGAAATAAAAGCAGTTTCAACAAATATTTTTAATTAAAAAATACATACGGGTACTGTTTCTACAAGTAGATCTACAGGTGAGGTACAGGTACAGGTGAGGATTCTCCCATTGTATGTCGGTCGGCTTAATTTTGGCTGAAAAATTATGAAATCAAATATACATAGTTACACTTAAAGTCAAAAAAAACGCCGATTTGTGTATTACCAATGGAAATAGTATTTGTAGTATAAAAAAAAGGTCCGTTTACAGTTTTTTAACAATTTCTGTTCAAACATCATCATATCAAGTAGTTTCGATTACTTTCTTCAAAGTATTGATGTTAGTCGGCTTCTGTTGGCGTATTTTTCTTTTTAAAATTTACCACATATTTTCAATGGGATTCAGGTCCGGACTTTTTCCCGGCCATACCAGTGAGTCAAGTCCCAAAAGAGTCTTGTATTCCTTTACCTATAAATAGATTATTGTTATTATTATAACTTTGTTAAAAGAAATTAGTTAAAATTTCTAGATTCGATGGTAAACCTACCAACTTCGACCGGTGACAAGGTGCAGAATCGTCCTGAAATATATGTAATTTTTATTTCGTGCTCTGACAGCTGCTCAATCGTTGGCATAACAACTTGTTTAATGATTTCAATATAGACAGAAGAGTTAACGTAGCGTTCGATAAAAAAAATTTTTCCAACTCCCTAACTGGTTATGGCTCCCCAGACCATTATGTATTGGGTATGCTTCACCATACTCTGCACGCAGTTGTGACTAAATCTTTCATTTTTTCTGCGGCGCACTACGCATCCTGCATCTGAGCTAAAAAGATTTATTTTGCACTCGTCTGAAAATATGACTCGTGCCCAATCGTTGGTGGTCCAATTTCTCCTTTCCAGACACCAGTTTAAACGGGTGGAACGCATTTTCGCTGTGAGAAGTGGCTTTTTAGCGGGTCTGTGAGCCAATAAATCTACTTCTCTCAAGCTCATGTTATGACCATTCTTTAATTCCGCAGCAATTTTTGGAGCAGTTTTATATCGGTCACGAAGGGCTATCTTGACGATATCTCTATCGTCACGCTCAGTTGGCTTTCGTGGACGCCCACTTCCAGGACGGCGTGATAAGCTCTCCGATTCCAAATATTTCTTCCAGAATTGTCTTACGGAAGATTCATTGCAGTGAACCATACCCGAAATTTTGACATTTGATAAATTTTGCCGCTTATACGCAATTATATCAACTTTTTGTTTCTCGGATTATACCATTCTTTGTTGGCTTTCGTTGTTTTCACACCGATTGCTAGACACTTAATATATTCACCGGTACGAAATATTACAAAAAAAAATCTAATTAAAGCAACACTTATACAGAAAACGAAAAAGTTCCGTTACGCATTTCAAATGAGGAGAAAAGCTCCGTAAGAGGAAAAGTGTTGCCGTCGGCGTTTTGTTTTGACTTTAAGTGTACAATATATTAATTAATATTTGACCACAGCAGTTTTATATTATATTTATTACTCACAGTGTGTATTATATTATTTGTGCTTCAAATTGAAATTTTTATTATCTGCGAAATAAGCAATAACTTTTTGTTAAGTTCTAAATTAGATGGTGTAGATATTTTTTATGGTCACTCAAGATGTGCCCCTTAAAGCCTGAGTCTTATAAGTGTTTATTTATACACTTATTTTTTTTTTTAATATTTTCAACATTTAATTATTAATTCAAACCGAATATCTATAATATCATATAATTAATATTATTATTAATTATTCATAATAAACCCGGAATACGAGGATTGCAGTACACACATTCTTATCCATCTTTCATTTAATATTATAAATCAATGTTATAATATTATAAATGTGATAGGAAGTATGCACAATCCCCAAAAAAAGTCGTGTTCACCTTTATTCGTTAACAATTTTTTACTGTATTGAATTATTTATTATATACATATGCACCTAATATGCAAAATAACGTATGATCAAAAAATTTGAAATTGAGTGTTTCATTGATTTCGATCCACCACTTCAAGTTACATACATACATATGAGTACATACATATGTGTATCTAACATTTTAAGGTTCTCCTATCTGATATAATCCAGTTTTAACCAATATTTAAAAATTTGCACAATTATTTGTTTAACTCCGTCGATTGTGCAATACCATTTGCTGATTACATATACATACATATAAATAAGAAAACAAAATTAAATATTCTACTAACATTTCTCGCTCCCCAGGAAATTTGTGCAGCGGTAACGAGTCTTCACACCCTAATACGCATTTGCGAGGCATTTTCCTTCTGTAAAAAAGTTTCAATTAGTAATTGGCTGTGATTTAACTTATAGCATACTAACCTGTCGATCGATCTGAACGGGAACGGGATAGGGTTGATCTGTGAAAATAATAATAAAGTAATAATTATATTCAAAACTTAAATAACTTACTTTTAAAATGTTCGTTCGTCAGTTTGAATATTTTCAAATATAATGTTAGTATTGCTATTGAGCATGGCAAAATAGTGTTGCGTAAGCTAATTTAAACTCCCTTTTACAACTGAATAGATATTGCTAATTCAAAAAATAATTTCTTTAAGAATCCTGTTTATTTAAAAACTTAGCTTAGAACTAAAAAATAATGCGGTAAATCTGTTAGGATAATCAAACACTCCATTTGGGAATGGGTAGGATTCCCGATCGCCGGAATATACATAGTTAAATTCTGACATATAAAACGTGTATGTAGTTTGTGATTACAAAAATGTATACTTAAAATTCAGAAAACATGGCTATTATAATTATCTCTTGATTTATCTTACAGTAAAAAATTATGTTTCACTGTTCAGACGAATTATTATGATATGTAATACCAAATTTTTCCACAATAGTTATCTCTTTTGGTACATTCATTATCAAAAATAATTTTCAATTTGTCCATGGATAAGTTAACTACAACGCTTTAAAACATATGGCATATTTATTTATATCAAGAAGATACATATAATTAAATCTTTTGATAACAGCATTGAACTTCATTCTATAACAGAAATTGAAAATAGTATTTATACATGTACAAATATAGGACTATAAATATATAATTTAATATTTTAGCATTTTCGGTTTCTGCAACCCGTTTTAACCTCTCGCCACCCTTACTCACCAGAGGTGGCCATGATAATTTTATTGTGAACGCACACTTGGGGGGTAGCTTTCCTCACTCTTCTATACCATATCGAATGATTAAGTTCCTTTAAATTAAATTTCTTTTAGTTTAAGACCCTTTTTTTTGTGGATTGAACAATTTAATTTCGTGTTCTTTATAGCAACGATATTTTTTACGATAATCTTAAAATATTTGATAAGAGCTTACACTAGTGGTTTCCAGCTTCCCATAGGATGTTGTTGTGCGTGTCGGGGTTGTCCTTTTTCCTGCAGATACTGGGGTCCCTCGACGTTTTCAAATCCCACGTTGTGCGTCGTAGCCGCTTGTCAGCAAGGTATTTTTCTTTATTCATTTTTCACTTGTTGCGAAGCCTTACTGTTTTATTTTCAGTTTTTTTTTTCTTTTTTTTACTTCTCACTTTTCTACCGTTCGCCACTCGCGTAGCCTTACTTTTTGATTTTCAGGCAATAACTACTTACGCGGGCTGGTCCCTGCTCGGGCGCCAGTTAAAAAACGTTTTGTTTTTTTTATTAAAGAAAGGTTATCTGGGAGCTATGCTCCTTTATTGAATTCCACTTAAGAACTAAAGTTTACAATTAATTATACTTAACTCTAGACCTATGTTTGCCGCTACAACGGGTACGGAGTTTGCTGACGCTGCGTTTCCCACAGGTTGGCACTTCGCTGACGTTGCGCTCCCCACAGGTTGCCACTACACGTGTCGCACTCTCAGCGATTTAGTGGTGTCGTATTATATTACTCTGTATCATATATGTATGAAAATACTTATGCAAAATTTTGAAAATAAGGGGACAAATTGCGAGTATGATGACGATGTTAATTTAGATTGGAATTTAGGACCCGAAGATCGTCATCTAGATGTACAGGAAAACGAACAGGAATCTGAGCAACTCGACCTGGAATCTTTTACTAGTCCAGACGAAAATGTTGTTGAAGAGGACGACAAAGCTGACGTCCAGATCAAGCGGTATTACACTGGCTATGGTGTTTACCAAAAAATTCTGTGTAAGATCCATTGCGAAAAATGCACCAAAGGAATGACGAAGACACAAAACGATTTAACGCTGTATTCGAAGGCTCTCATCAGAGCGAAAAACTACAAGGACGACAGCGATTTAAGGCTGGTCAATCCTAGTGATAAGGTCTTCCAAGTGTGGCGACTGCAAATGATGTGGTACGTCAAGCTCTTCAATGAATATGCTCATCATTCCAATGTTCGTTGTCTAATTTTGTCCGCTATGAAACAAAAAACCGAAAAGATTTTTCCTCAATGGTTTGATCAAGCCGATGAGTGTTTCGCACACAAGCTAAAGTTGTTAAGAGTATTTAGTGACAGTACTCCTTTTCAAAAAATCAAAGTGCTTTTTAAAAGAGAAACTAAATAAAGAACGACATCGGAAGCGCGATGAAAAAATAAAAAAAAATAAAAACTTAAAAGTTGCAAGTCAGAACCCTTTGGCTAGCGAACATCTTACCTTTGGGTAAGTAATGATTTACAAAAAAAATTTTTATTTTATCAGTTTTTTATTTTCTTTCCAGGTTTTTTTTTTCGTTTATTGGCTTTTGCACCACGATAACGCCCCTGTTCACACACATCCTCTTGAGCGCAACTTTTTGGCCAAAAACAACACACCAATGAGGCCGCAGCCACCGTATTCCCCAGATCTGCCCCCCTGTGACTTTTTCTTGTTCCCTAAACTGTAGAGGCCCATGATCGTACGACGTTACGCTTCTCTTGACGAAATAAAGACGGCATCGAAGGAGAAGCTGAAGAAGATAAAAAAAATTATTCTTTGAAGTGCTTCGAAGATTGGAAAACCCGTTGGCCCAAGTGTATAATATCTCATGGGGATTACTTTGAAGGGGACAAAATAGATATTCATGAATAAATAAATAATTTTTGAAAAAAAAAAAACACAAAATTCGCGATAATTTCTGAACACACCTTGTAGTAACGTTGGCACGACAAAAAATAAACATACATACATTTGTTTCAACGGATGCATACACACTTTTACAAACATACATACATCGCATATGAGCAAGCGTAAAATCAACCCTTATTCGTGTACAACGTGGCACGCGCAAGTTAATATATCATATTTCATCATATGTGCATACACATGTACATTCCATGACAAATACAGTCAATCGCGGTTATGTGCCGCAATCAAACTTTCAGATTTTTGTGTTTTGTTAAAATAAAAATATAACACGGTACATAATCGACTGTGTATAATTAAGCGAATGGTACTTAAAATAATAACTTTTGCGGGGTTGTCACTTTTTCCTTCTCATACTTTTCAGAAATATATTCAATTAATGGTTTTTAGCTTTTGACATCTTCGCGAAAAAATGCTTGTAGGCAAGGCATGATCGGGGAGATGTAATGGCGTCTGCTTGAATGAATCGAATATGATATTTGAGAGTACGTTTGCGTTCATGAATGAAAATTTTGCTGTTGTGTAATTTACTATAAATTTTGACGTCGGCAATTTGGCTGTCGTATTGATTTCTGATGCTATTTGGACAATTGTTGTTTTTGTAGAACAATATTTGTAGTTTTTGCGGGGGACATATTTACATGTGTACGCATATAAGTATGTATGATGATGTTTAACCCTAGAAAACACACCCAGAAAATACCACGTAAACACACAACCGGAATACGTTTGTATAAGCGATCTTATTTTGCGGGTTTTTTAATGCTTAATCAACCGATTTCTATGATTTCTATTTTATCTATAATTAAAATTATTATTTTCTATGATTTAAATGTATAATTTAATATATAACAAGTATTTTGTCTTTTGTTTCATTCGAAATAGAGTCAGGGCATGCAATAGTGTATTTTTGTTTTTGTTGTTGTCCTGATAAATGCAAAACAAATAACATAATTTATAATAATATACTTGTAGAGTAACAGCGTATACACATTTTGGTTTGTATTTCATTGAAATATTCTACCTGGTTAAAATGTGCAAAAAGGTCGCGCAAGGTATGGGTACGTAGGTAGCACATACACTGGTATAGCTGATTTTTGTTTTTTATATGCAGCTGCAAGGGTTGTTTTCACACGAGGTAATGTTATAAATGCTGCCTGTTGATATTTTCATTATTGTTTTGGTGCTCAAAAGTGTAAGAGGTGATAATATAAGTGAAAATAAATATAACTGAAACTATAAATAACTGGATACGAAATGACTTCAAGAAGACACGAATATTTATCAAGTGCAGCAGATAGAAGGTAAAACATTTAAAATACATTTAAATGACGATGACGCTCCCTATGGCTTTGACTCAGAAGATGAAGAAGAAATTCAAATCAATGACATTGAAATTGCTGATGATGATGCTGAAGTTTCGCAGTGTCGCAGAAGTATTACCTGATTATGCGGACTATGAGGATGATGAAGAAGAAGAAGTAGAAGAAAATAACGAATTACCTGCTAGTGCCGAAAAATTTGTTGCACGTGATGATACTGAGTGGATGAAAGAACCAAATGTAAGTCGTCAGGTACTCAGACAAAATATTATAAGAGAACATTCTGGACCAGCTAGATGCACTGCAATGTTGTCAATAGAGCAAACATTCAAATGTTTCATATTACGTTGAAATGGCTGATATAATTATGCGCCACACAAATAAGTTAGCAAAAGGAACTTATAATGCTTACAACAATGTGCATCCAAACACAACTCCTAAGTCATGGACGCCTATGTAAATAACAGAGCTGTATGCATTTTTTGGCATACTTATTATGACTGGTGCGAACCAGCGGCTAAATGGGTATCAGCCTTCCCACTTCTGCCCGTCAACATCATCACACACATCTACATACATATGCAACACTGATTCGCCACATTCCCCACACTCATCATCACTTTCTTCACATCATCCACCACGCTCTAACACACACACAATGGCATCACACACCATCATCTACTTTCGTCGAAGAAAGGTACAAAAACGACGGACACCTTGTTAAGTTCATCATTCTGGCGCTACGACATCGGTCCGATCACCACGTTTCTTTTTTTGGCGAACATCCATCATTTTTCCCCGAACATCATCGTTAATTTGATATTTAATATTATATATTAAAAGTTTTACTTTTTTTCGAATATTTTGTATACAAACTACAATTTAACTATAATAAATTTTTAATCTTATAGAAAACTAAGTTTTGCCATTGGTTACTTCTTTAAATGTTGAGATACTACCGTTAAATACCTAGATAAGTTGTGAAATTATCATATTATCAAATGGGTAACGTTGGCGAAAATTGAGAGGATAATATATTATTGTATTAAAAGAATTAAGAATTAACACATATAGTGTTTCGAGAATACACCACTATAGTGTACAAAAACATAAAATATCTTCATACTTATTCGTGTAAAGAACTTATATAATACTTGTTTGTTAGAAATACTACACAAGTATTTTTAATTAATAACTACAAGCAAACAGAATACCGTTATTGGAGTTTTGGGGGAAATCTTAAGTGTATTACATATTTATTAATTTTTATTATATACATATGTAATTAATAAAATTGATAAGTTGATTATGAAGTTTATAGCAGCTTAAGCGCGCTCTCCACTGGTTCTACGAGCCAATTGAATGTCCTTCGGCATAAGAGTTACGCGTTTGGCATGAATTGTTAGTGTCTTCGAAAGGACCGGAAAGGCATATCTTGTGCCTCAGATGCTTCCTGTAAGGCACCTATGGCAGCTGATTGGAAACGCAAGTCAGTTTTGAAATCTTGAGCGATTTCTCGAACCAAGCGCTGAAATGGCAATTTTCTAATAAACAATTCAGTGGATTTTTGATAACGACGAATTTCTCGTAAGGCTACTGTTCCCGGGCGATAACGGTGAGGTTTCTTTACGCCGCCAGTTGAGGGGGCGGATTTACGAGATGCCTTCGTAGCAAGTTGCTTGCGTGGTGCTTTCCCACCGGTAGATTTACGTGCAGTTTGCTTAGTGCGAGCCATTGTTCTTTTTTCTTTTTTTTATATTTATATATTTACTGCTTTAGTAAGTTTTTAGAAGTTTATAAACACTTTCACTTTAAATTGGCGTATATACAAATACGTATTCAATGTCGAAAAAATGTATCGACAAATAGTCGTACATAAGGACGATCAAGATTTTCAGCGAATTCTCTTCCGAAAATCTGCCAATAGTCCATTACGCGACTTTAAATTAAAAACAGTAACCTTTGGCGTAAACTGTGCTCCATACTTAGCCATTCGTACACTCCACGAACTGGCAGAAGACACAAGGTCAGAATTTCCTCTGGCAACACAAGTGTTAAAAACACAGACGTATGTGGACGATATCCTGTCTGGAAGCCACAGTCTTCCACTAGCATACGATACCTTATCAAAGGTAATAAATGCCCTCAATACCGCAGGGTTTCCATTAAAAAAGATAACAGCCAACCACCCAAATATTTTAAAAAATATTCCAGAAGACCATTTGTTGGACACTAATTTCCTAATATTTGAAAAGGAAAGTACAACAAAAACACTGGGCATCCAATGGAATGCGATATCTGACCAGTTTTCATATACTACAGAGTCAATATCCGCATTGTCAGCCATAACAAAGAGACAAAATTTATCCTCTGTGGCGAAACTCTTCGACCCCGCAGGATGGCTTTCGCCAATTATGATACAAGCGAAAATCCTAATCCAAGAATTATGGCTAGACGGAACCGACTGGGACGAACAAGTGAAGCCTCTTCGCTTAGAAAAATGGTCCCAGTTTGCTAATAACCTAAAAGACATTTCACAGATACAAATTCCACGGTGGGTAAACTATTCCCCCGAATACAAAGTGGAACTACACGGTTTCTGCGACGCCTCTGAAAAGGCATATTGTGCCACTATTCATGTGCGCACACAAAGCGATATTGCAACCACAAGCCACCTACTGGCCGCAAAAGCAAAAGTCGCACCGCTAAAAACGATAAGTCTACCACGACTTGGACTCTGTGGCGCGCTGCTACTAGCAAATCTAGTTTGCATGGTACGGACCCACTTGAACATGGCAAAATACAAGTTATATCTATGGTCCGATTCCGAAATAGTTCTCGCCTGGTTGGAAAAACCACCACATGCGTGGAAAACATATATTTCCAACAGAACGTCTCAAATACTTGACCTAGTAGGATCAGCCACTTGGCGACACGTAGCCAGTGCTGACAATCCTGCGGTTCTAGGTACAAGAGGATGCAAACCTCTGCATCTCGCCACCTCCACCCTTTGGTGGAATGGCCCCCAATGGTTAACAGAATCTTCCGATTCTTGGCCACAATCGCCCATGCGCAACATAATTGCCCCAGAAGGTCGAAAAATCGCCACTTATCACACTACAATGGAGGATGCTGACATCCTTGCACGATTTTCATCGTTCCCCCGAGCGCTCAGAGTAGTCGCCTATATGCTCAGATTCATAGAGCGACTCAAGTATAAAGTTAAAGGGGCAACCTATCCCCAATGCGATACTTTGACGCACCAAGACTTGCAAAGGACAAAAATCGCCCTTATCACATCAACTTAAACGCGCTACTTTATTTCTTTTCGTTGTTCATCACTTCGGTGAAAAAAGTGGCGCAGTCGGTAGGATACCCGTGTATCCTTGTGTGTAAAAATTTAAAATAAAGTTACATAAGAAAGGATATTGAATATTTCTATATTCGTAACGGGTAGAAAAAAAAATAAAAAGAACGAATCCTTTAAAACACACAAAATATTTTTGCGAAAACGTTTAGTGAAAGTGACATTTGAACTTCATAAGATTGAAGAACGAATCTTCTAAGCATACAAAATAATTTTTGCGAAAAATTTTAGTGAGAGT
>JAPZAG010001727.1:0-26740 GCA_027475135.1 Bactrocera correcta | reverse complement strand
AGCATTTCGACATCGATAGCGAAATGTGTATATACAAGAAAATCGACTTTTTACCTAAATATAAGTTTACGGAAATCTTCCAAATGCACTGCCGTTATACCGTTTTGGCTTTATGTAAACTTCAGTAAGATAAAGAAGGTTAGTTAACTTAAATATGTTAAACTAATGATTTGAAGCATTTCGATATCGATTGCTAAATGTGTATATACAAAAAAATCGACTTTATACCTAAATATTAGATTACGGAATTCTTCCAAATCTACTGTCGTTATGCCGCCATGGCTTTATGTCAACTTTAATACGTTAAAGAAGGTTTGTTAACTAAAATATGTTAAACCAGTTACTTGAAGCATTTCGATATCGATTGCTAGATGCGTATATACAAAAAAATCGATTTTATACCTAAATATAAGATTACGGAATTCTTCTAAATGCACTGTCGTTATGCCGCCATGGCTCTATATCACCTTCATTACGGTAAAGAAGGTTAACTAACTTAAATATGTTAGACTAATGATTTGAAGCATTTCGATATCGATTGCTAAATGTGCATGTACAACAAAATCGACTTTATAACTAAATAAAAGATAACGGAATTCATATAAATATACTGCCGTTATGCCGTTATTGCTTTATGTAAACTTCAGTAAGATAAAGAAGGTTAATTAACTGAAATATGCTAAACCAGTTATTTGATGCATTTCGATATCGATTGCTAAATGTGTAAATACAAGAAAATCGACTTTATACCTAAATATAAAATTATAACATTACGGAATTCTTCTAAATGCACTGCCGTTATACCGTTATTAACTTAAATATGTTAAACTAATGAGTTGAAGCATCTCGATATCGATCGCTAAAGGTGTATATACAAGAAAATCGACTTTTTACATAAATATAAGACTACGGAATTCTTCCAAATGTACTGTCGTTATGCCGCCATGGCTTTATATCAACTTCAATACGTTAAAGAAGGTTAATTAACTTAAATATGTTAAACTAATGATTTGAAGCATTTCGATATCGATAGCTAAATGTGTATATACAAGAAAATCGACTTTATACCTAAGTATAAGATTACGGAATTCTTCTACATGCACTGCCGTTATGCCGCCCTGGCTATATGCCAACTTCAGATCGTTAAAGAAGGTTAATTAACTTAGATATGTTAAACTAATGATTTGAAGCATTTCGTTATCGGTTGCTAAATGTTTATATACAAGAAAATTGACTTTATACCTAAATAAAACACTGCGGAATTCTTCCAAATGTACTGTCGTTATGCCGCAATGGCTTTATATCAACTTCAATACGTTAAAGAAGGTTAATTGACTTAAATATGTTAAACTTATGATTTGAAGCATTTCGATATCGCTTGCTAAATGCGTATATACAACAAAATCGACTTTATACCTAAATATAGGATTACGGAATTCTTCTAAATGCACTGTCGTTATGCAGCCATGGCTTTATATCACCTTCATCACGTTAAAGAAGGTTAATAACTTAAATATGTTAAACTAATGATTTGAAGATTTTCGATATCGATTGCTAAATGTGTAAATACAAGAAAATCGACTATATACCTAAGTATAAGATAACGGAACTCTTCTACCTGCACTGTCGTTATGCCGCCACGGCTTTATATCACCTTCATTACGTTAAAGAAGGTTAATTAACTTAAATATGCTAAACCAGTTATTTGAAGCATTTCGATATGTATTGTTAAATGTGTAAATACAAGAAAAGCGACTTTATACCTTAATTTAAGATTACGGAGTTCTTCCAAATGCACTGCCGTTATACCGTTATGGCTTTATGTACACTTCAGTAAGAAAAATAAGGTTAATTAACTTAAATATGTTAAACTAATGAGTTGAACCATCTCGATATCGATTGCTAATGTGTATATACAACAAAATCGACATTATACCTAAATATAAGATTACGGAATTCTTCTAAATGCACTGCCGTAGAAGGTTAATTAACTTAAATATTTTAAACTAATGATTTGAAGCATTTCGTTATCGATTGCTAAATGTGTATATACAAGAAAATCGACTTTATACCTAAATATAAGATTACGGAATTCTTCTAAATGCACTGCCGTTATGCCGCCATGGCTTTAAGCCAACTTCAGATCGTTAAAGAAGGTTTTTTTACTTAAATATGTTAAACTAATGAGTTGAACCATCTCGATATCGATTGCTAATGTGTATATACAACAAAATCGACTTTATACCTAAATATAAGATTACGGAGTTCTTCCAAATGCACTGCCGTTATACCGTTATGGCTTTATGTACACTTCAGTAAGAAAAATAAGGTTAATTAACTTAAATATGTTAAACTAATGAGTTGAACCATCTCGATATCGATTGCTAATGTGTATATACAACAAAATCGACATTATACCTAAATATAAGATTACGGAATTCTTCTAAATGCACTGCCGTAGAAGGTTAATTAACTTAAATATTTTAAACTAATGATTTGAAGCATTTCGTTATCGATTGCTAAATGTGTATATACAAGAAAATCGACTTTATACCTAAATATAAGATTACGGAATTCTTCTAAATGCACTGCCGTTATGCCGCCATGGCTTTAAGCCAACTTCAGATCGTTAAAGAAGGTTTTTTTACTTAAATATGTTAAACTAATGAGTTGAACCATCTCGATATCGATTGCTAATGTGTATATACAACAAAATCGACTTTATACCTAAATATAAGATTACGGAATTCTTCCAAATGCACTGCCGTTATACCGTTATGGCTTTACGTAAACTTCAGTAAGAAAAATAAGGTTAATTAACTTAAATATTTTAAACTAATGATTTGAAGTATCTCGATATCGATTGCTAAATGTGCAAGTACAACAAAATCGACTATATACCTAAATATAAGATTACGAAACTCTTCTACCTGCACTGTCGTTATGCCGCCGTGGCTTTATATCACCTTCATTACGCTTAAGAAGGCTAATTAACTTAAATATGTTAAACTAATGATTTGAAGCATTTCGATATCGATTGCTAAATGCGTATATACAACAAAATCGACATTATACCTAAATATAAGGTAACGGAATTCATATAAATATACTGCCTTTATGCCGTTATGGCTTTATGTAAACTTCATTAAAATAAAGAAGGTTAATTAACTTAAATATGCTAAACCAGTAATTTGAAGCATTTCGATATATATTGCTAAATGTGTAAATACAAGAAAATCGACTTTATACCTAAATATAACATTATAACATTACGGAATTCTTCTATATGCACTGCCGTTATGCTGCTTAGGCTTTATCTAGACTTCAGTAAGCTAAAAAGCGTTTATTAACTTAATATGTTAAACTAATGATTTGAAGCATTTCGATATCGACAGTTAATGTGTATATACAAGAAAATCTACTTTATACATAAATATAAGACTACGGAATTCTTCCAAATGTATTGTCGTTATGCCGCCATGCCTTTATGCAAACTTCCGCTCGTTAAAGAAGCTTTATTAACTTAAATATGTTAAACTAATGATTTGAAGAATTTCGATATCGATTGCGAAATATGTAAATACAAGAAAATCGACTTTATACCTAAATATAGGATTACGGAATTCTTCTAAATGCACTGCAGTTATACCGATAAGGCTTTATGTAGACTTCAGTGCGTTAAAGAAGGTTTATTAACTTAAATATATTAAACTAATGATTTAAAGCATTTCGGTATCGATTGCTAAATGTGTATATGCAAGAAAATCGGCTTTATACCTAAATATAAGATAACGGAATTCTTCTACATGCACTGCCGTTATGCCGCCATAGCTTTATGCCAACTTCAGTTCGTTATAGAAGGTTTATTAACTTACCTATGTTAAACTAATAAGTTGAAGCATCTCGATATCGATTGCTAAATATGTATATACAACAAAATCGACTTTATACCTAAATATAAGTTTACGGAATTCATCCAAATGCACTGCCGTTATGCCATTAGGGCATTATGTAGACTTACTGAAAGCTAAAAAGCGTTTATTAACTTAAATATGTTAGACTAATGATTTGAAGCATTTCGATATCGCTTGCTAAATGTGTATATACAAGAAAATCGAATTTATACCTAAATATAAGATTACGGAATTCTTCCAAATGTACTGTCGTTATGCCGCCATGGCTTTATATCAACTTCAATACGCTTAAGAAGGTTAATTAACTTAAATATGTTAAACTAATGATTTTAGGCATTTCGATATCGATTGCTAAATGCGTATATTTATACAACAAAATCGACTTTATACCTAAATATAAGTTTACGGAATTCTTCCAAATGTACTGTCATTATGCCGCCATGGCCTTGTATCACCTTCAATACGTTTAAGAAGGTTTATTAACTTAAATATATTACACTATTGATTTGAAGCATTTCGATATCGATTGCTAAATGAGTATATACAAGAAAATCGAATTCTTACCTAAATATAAGATTACGGAATTCAACTACATGCACTGTCGTTATGCCGCCATGGCTTTATATCACCTTCATTACGTTAAAGAAGGTTAATTAACTTAAATATGTTAAACTAATGATCTGAAGCATTTCGATGTTGATTGATAAATGCGTATATACAAAAAAATCGACTTAATACCTAAATATAAGATTACGGAACTCTTCGAAATGCACAGCCGTTATGCCGTTAAGGCTTTTGTAGACTTCAGTAAGATAAAGTGCGTTAAATAACTCAAATATGTTAAACTAATGATTTGAAGCATTTCGATATCGATTGCTAAATGTGTATGTACAACAAAATCGACTTTATACCTGAATATAAGATAACGGATTTCATATAAATATACTGCCGTTATGGCTTTATGTAAACTTCAGTAAGATAAAAAGGTTTAATTAACTTAAATACGCTAAACCAGTTATTTGAAGCATTTCGACATCGATTGCAAAATGTGTATATACAAGAAAATCGACTTAATGCTTAAATATAAGACTACGGTATTCTTCCAAACGCCCTGCCGTTATGGCTTTATGTCAACTTCAGTTCGCTAAAGGAGGTTTATTAACTTAAATATGTTAAACCAGTTATCTGAAGCATTTCGATATCGATTGCGAAATGTATATATACAAGAAAATCGACTTTATACCTAAATATAAGATTACGGAATTCTTCCACATGTACTGTCGTTATGCCGCCATGGCTTTATATCACCTTCAATACGCTAAAGAAGATTAATTATTTTAAATATGTTAAACTAATGGTTTGAAGCATTTCGATATCGATTGCTAAATGTGTAAATACAAGAAAATCGACTTTATACCTAAATATAAATTTACAACATTACGGAATTCTTCTAAATGCACTGCCGTTATACCGTTAAGGCTTTATGTAGACTTCAGTAAGCTAAAAAATGTTTAATAACTTGTGTATATAAAAGAAAATCGACTTTATACCTAAATATAAGATTACAGAATTCTACTACATGCACTGCCGTTATACCGTTATGGCTTTATGTAAACTTCAGTAAGATAAAGAAGGTTAATTAACTTAAATATGTTAAACTAATGATTTTCGATTTCGATATCGATTGCTATATGTATATATACAAGAAAATCGACTATATACCTAAATATAAGATAACGGAATTCTTCTTAATGCACTGTCGTTATACCGTTAAGGCTTTATGTAGACTTCAGTAAGATAGAGAGGGTTAATTAACTTAAATATGTTAAACTAATGATTTCAAGCATTTCAAAATCGATTGCTAAATATGTAAATACAAGAAAATCAACTTTATACCTAAATAGAAGATTACAGAATTCTTTTAAATGCACTGCAGTTATACCGTTAAGGCTTTACATAAATTTCAGTACGTTAAAGAAGGTTAAATTACTTAAATATGCTAAACTAATGATTTGAAGCATTTCGATATCGATTGCTTAATGTGTATGTACAAGAAAATCGATATTATACCTAAATAAAAGATTACGGAATTCACCCAAATATACTGCCGTTATGGCGTTATGTAAACTTCGGTAAGATAAAGAAGGTCAATTAACCTAAATATGATAAACCAGTTATTTGAAGCATTTCGATATCGATTACTAAATGCGTATATACAAGAAAGTCGATTTTATACCTAAATATAAGATTACGGAATTCTTCTAAATGCACTGTCGTTATGCCGTTAAGGCTTTTGTAGACTTCAGTAAGATAAAGAGGGTTAATTAACTTAAATATGTTAAACTTATGATTTGAAGCATTTCGATATGGATTGCTAAATGTGTATATACAAAAAAATCGACTTTATACCTAAATATAAGATTACGGAATCCTTCTAAATGCACTGCAGTTATACCGTTAAGGCTTTATATAAATTTCAGTACGTTAAAGAAGTTTAACTTACTTAAATATGCTAAACTAATGATTTGAAGCATTTCAATATCGATTGCTAAATGTGTATGTACAAGAAAATCGATTTTATACCTAAGTAAAAGATTACGGAAGTCACCCAAATATACTGCCGTTATGCCGTTATGTCTTTATGTAAACTTCAGTAAGATAAAGAAGGTTAATTAACTTAAATATGTTAAACTGATGATTTGAAGCATTTGGATATCGATTGCTAAATGTGTATATACAAGAAAATCGACTTTATACCTAAATATGTCAAATTCA
This sequence comes from Bactrocera correcta, assembly GCA_027475135.1. Lineage (NCBI taxonomy): Eukaryota > Metazoa > Arthropoda > Insecta > Diptera > Tephritidae > Bactrocera > Bactrocera correcta. The sequence continues at coordinate 20,051 of JAPZAG010001727.1, read as the reverse complement.
GTTCGCTAAAGGAGGTTTATTAACTGAAATATGTTAAACCAGTTATCTGAAGCATTTCGATATCGATTGCGAAATATATATATACAAGAAAATCGACTTTATACCTAAATATAAGATTACGGAATTCTTCCACATGTACTGCCGTTATGCCGCCATGGCTTTATATCACCTTCAATACGTTAAAGAAGGTTAATTATTTTTAATATGTTAAATTAATGGTTTGAAGCATTTCGATATCGATTGCTAAATGTGTAAATACAAGAAAATCGACTTTATACCTAAAAATAAAACTATAACATTACGGAATTCTTCTAAATGTACTTGCGTTATACCGTTAAGGCTTTATATAGACTTTATATAGTAAGCTAAAAAAGGTTTATTAACTAAATATGTTAAACTAATGATTTGAAGCATTTCGATAACGATAGTGAAATGTGTATATACAAGAAAATCGACTTTATACCTAAATATAAGATTACGGAATTCTTCTACATGCACTGCCGTTATGCCGTCATGGCTATATGCAAATTTCAGATCGTTAAAGAAAGTTTATTAACTTAAATATGTTAAACTAATGAGTTGAACCATCTCGATATCGATTGCTAAATGTGTATATACAAAAAAATCGACTTTATTCCTAAATATAAGATTACGCAATTTTTCCAAATGCACTGTCGTTAAACCGCTATGGCTTTATGTAAACTTCAGTAAGAAAAAGAAGGATAATTAACTTAAATATGTTAAACTAATGATTTGAAGCATATCGATATCGATTGCTAAATGTGTATATACAAGAAAATCGACTTTATACCTAAATATAAGATTACGGAATTCTTCTAAATGCACTGCCGTTATGCCGCCATGGCTTTACGCCAACTTCTGTTCGTTAAAGAAGGTTTATTAAATTAAATATGTTAAACTAATGATTTGAAGCATTTCGATATCGATTGCTTAATGTGTATATATAAGAAAATCGACTTTATACATAAATATAAGATTACGGAATTCTTCTAAATGCACTGCCGTTATGCCGCCATGGCTTTAAGCCAACTTCCGTTCGTTAAGGAATGATTTGAAGCATATCGATATCGATTGCTTAATGCATATATTCAAGAAAATCGACTTTATACCTGAATATAAGATTACGTAATTCTTCTAAATGCACTGCCGTTATGCCGCTAAGGCTTTTGTAGACTTCAGCAAAATAAAGATGTTTAATTAACTGAAATTTGTTAAACTAATGATTTGAAGCATTTCGATATCGCTTGCTTAATGTGTATATAAAAGAAAATCGAATTTATATCTAAACATAAGATTACGGAATACTTCCAAATGTACTGTTGTTATGGCCCTATGGCTTTATATCACCTAAATTACGTTAAAGAAGGCTAATTAACTTAAATATGCTAAACAAATGATTTGAAGCATTTCGATATCGATTGCTAAGTGTGTATATACAAGAAAATCGACTTTATACCTAAATATAAGCTAACGGAATTCTTCTACATTCACTGCCGTTATGCCGCCATGGCTTTATGCCAACTTCAGTTCGTTAAAGAAGGTTTATTAGCTTAAATATGTTAAACTAATGAGTTGAAGCATCTCGGTATCGATTGCTAAATGTGTTTATATACAAAATCGACTTTATACCTAAATATAAGTTTACGGAATTCTTCCAAATGCACTGCCGTTATACCGCAATGGCTTTATGTAAACTTCAGTAAGAAAAAGAAGGATAATTAACTTAAATATGTTAAACTAATGATTTGAAGCATATCGATATCGAATGCTAAATGTGTATATACAAGAAAATCGACTTTATACCTAAATATAAGATTACGGAATTCTTCTATATGTACTGCCGTTATGCCGCCATGGCTTTACGCCAACTTCCGTTCGTTAAAGAAGGTTTATTAAATTAAATATGTTAAACTAATGATTTGAAGCATTTCAATATCGATTGCTTAATGTGTATATATAAGAAAAGCGACTTTATACATAAATATAAGATTACGGAGTTCTTCTAAATGCACTGCCGTTATGCTGCCATGGCTTTAAGCCAACTTCCGTTCGTTAAGGAATGATTTGAAGCATATCGATATCGATTGCTTAATGCATATATACAAGAAAATCGACTTTATACCTAAATATAAGATTTTGTAATTCTTCTAAATGCACTGCCATTATGCCGTTAAGGCTTTTGTAGACTTCAGCAAAATAAAGATGTTTAATTAACTGAAATTTGGTAAACTAATGATTTGAAGCATTTCGATATCGCTTGCTTAATGTGTATATTAAAAGAAAATCGAATTTATATCTAAACATAAGATTACGGAATACTTCCAAATGTACTGTCGTTATGCCGCTATGGCTTTATATCACATAAATTACGTTAAAGAAGGCTAATTAACTTAAATATGTTAAACTAATGATTTGAAGCATCTCGATATCGATTGCTAAATGTGTATATACAAGAAAATCGACTTTATACCTAAATATAAGCTAACGGAATTCTTCTACATGCACTGCCGTTATGCCGCCATGGCTTTATGCCAACTTCAGTTCGTTAAAGAAGGTTTATAAGCTTAAATATGTTAAACTAATGAGTTGAAGCATCTCGATATCGATTGCTAAATGTGATTATATACAAAATCGACCTTATACCTAAATATAAGTTTACGGAATTCTTCGAAATGCACTGCCGTTATGGCTTTATGTTAACTTCAGTAAGATAAAGAAGGTTAGTTAACTTAAATATGCTAAACCAGTTGTTTGAAGCATTTCGATATCGATTGCAAAATGTGTATATACAAGAAAATCGACTTTATACCTAAATATAAGATTACGGAAATCTTCTACATGCACTGCCGTTTTGCCGCCGTGGCTTAATGCCAACATCCGTTCGTTAAAGAAGGTTTATTAACTTAAATATGTTAAACTAATGATTTGAAACATTTTGATATCGATTGCTTAATGTGTATATACAAGAAAATCGACTTTATACCTAAATATAAGATGACGGACTTCTTCTAAATGCACTGCCGTTATGGCTTTACGTTAACTTCAGTTCGCTAAAGAAGGTTTATTAACTTAAATATGTTAAACCAGTTATTTGAAGCATTTCGATACCGATTGCTAAATGCGTATATACAACAAAATCGACTTTATACCTAAATATAAGATTACGGAATTCTTCTACATGCACTGCCGTTATGCCGCCATGGCTTTATGTTAACTTCAGTGCGTTAAAGAAGCTTTATTAACTTAAATATATTAAACTAATGATTTGAAGCATTTCGATATAGATTGCTAAATGAGTATATACAAGAAAGTCGACTCTATACCTAATATAAGATTACGGAATTCATCGAAATACTCTCTCGTTATGCCGTTATGGCTTTATATCACCTTCATTACGTTAAAGAAGGTTAATTAACTTAAATATGTTATATTAATGATTTGAAGATTTTCGATATCGATTGTTAAATGAGTATATACAAGAAAGTCGACTATATATCTAAATATATGATTACGGAATTCATCGAAATACACTCCCGTTATGCCGTTATGGCTTTATATAAATTTCAGTACGCTAAAGAAGGTTAATTTACTTAAATATGCTAAACAAATGATTTGAAGCATTTCGATATCGATTGCTAAATGTGTATTTACAACAAAATCGATTTTATACCTAAATAAAAGTTTACGGAATATATACTGCCGTTATGCCGTTATGGCTTTATGTAAACTTCAGTAAGATAAAGAAGGTTAATTAACCTAAATATGCTAAACCAGTTATTTGAAGCTTTTCGATATCGATTGCTAAATACAAGAAAATCGACTTTATACCTGAATATGAGATTACGGAATTCTTATAAATGCACTGTCGTTATGCCGCCATGGCTTTATATTACCTTCATTACGTTAAAGAAGGTTAATTAACTTAAATATGTTAAACTAATGATTTGAAGATTTTCGATATCGATTGCTAAATGTGTAAATACAAGAATATCGACTTTATACCTAAATATAAGATTACGGAATTCTTCTACATGCACTGGCGTTATGGTGCCATGGCTTTATATCACCTTCATTACGTTAAATAAATTTAATTAACTTAAATATGTTAAACTAATGATTTGAAGCATTTCGATATCGATTGCTAAATGAGTATATACAACAAAATCAACTTTATACCTAAATATAAGATTACGAAATTCTTCGAAATGCGCTGCCGTTATGCCGTTAAGGCTTTTGTAGACTTCAGTAATATAAAGAGGGTTAATTAACTTAAATATGTTAAACTAATGATTTGAAGCATTTCGGTATGGATTGCTAAATGAGTATATACAAAAAATCGACTTTATACCTAAATAGAGGATTACGGAATGCTTCTAAATGCACTGCCGTTATGCCGTTAAGGCTTTTGTAGACTTCAGTAGAATAAAGAGGGTTAATTATCTTAAATATGATAAACTCATGATTTGAAGCATTTCGATGTCGATTGCTAAATGCGTATATACAATAAAATCGAATTCATACCTAAATATAAGATTACGTAGTTCTTCTAAATGCACTGCCGTTATGCCGTTAAGGCCTTTGTAAACTTCAGTAAGATAAAGAGCGTTAATTAACTTAAATATGTTAAACTAATGATTTGAAGCATTTCGATATCGATTGCTAAATGTGTATGTACAAAAAAATCGACTTTATACCTAAATATAAGATAACGGAATTCATATAAATATACTGCCGTTATGGCTTTATGTAAACTTCAGAAAGATAAAGAAGGTTAATTAACTTAAATATGCTAAACCAGTTATTTGAAGCATTTCGATATCGACTGCAAAATGTGTATATACAGAAAAATCGACTTTATGCCTTAATATAGGACTACAGAATTCTTCCAAATGCAGTGCCGTTATGGCTTTATGTCAACTTCAGTTCGCTAAAGGAGGTTTATTAGCTAAAATATGTTAAGCCAGTTACCTGAAGCATTTCGATATCGATTGCGAAATGTATATATACAAGAAAATCGACTTTATACCTAAATATAAGATTGCGGAATTCTTCCACAGGTACTGTCGTTATGCCGCCATGGCTTTATATCACCTTCATTACGCTAAAGAAGGTTAATTATTTTAAATATGTTAAACTAATGGTTCGAAGCATTTCGATCTCGATTGCTAAATGTGTAAATACAAGAAAATCGACTTTATACCTAAATATAAAATTATAACATTACGGAATTCTTCTAAATGCACTGCCGTTATGCCGCCATGGCTTTATATCAACTTCAATACGTTAAAGAAGGTTAATTAACTTAAATATGTTAAACTAATTATTTGAAGCATTTCGATATCGCTTGTATATACAAGAAAATCGAATTTTTACCTTAATATAAGATAACGGAATTCTTCTTAATGCACTGCCGTTATGCCGCCATGGCCTTATATCAACTTCAATACGATAAAGCAGGTTTATTAACTTAAATATGTTAAACAAATGAGTTGAAGCATCTCGATATCGATTGCTAAATGTGTATAAACAACAAAATCGACTTTATACGAAATTCTTCCAAATGCACTGCCGTTATGCCGCCATAGCTTTATATCAACTTCAATACGTTAAAGAAGGTTAGTTATTCTAAATATGTTAAACTAATGATTTGAAGCATTTCGATATCGCTTGCTAAATGTGTATATACAAGAAAATCGAATTTATACCTAAATATAAGATAATGGGATTCTTCTAAATGCACTGCCGTTATGCCGCCATGGCTTTATATCAACTTCAATACGTTAAAGAAGATTAATTATCTTAAATATGTTAAACTAATGATTTGAAGCATTTCCATATCGTTTGCTAAATGTGTAGATACAACAAAATCGACTTTATTCCTAAATATAACATTACGGAATGCTTCTAAATGCACTGCCGTTATGCCGCTAAGGCTTTATATCAACTTCAATACGTTAAAGAAGGTTAATTAAATTAAATATGTTAAACTAATGATTTGAAGCATTTCGATATCGCTTGCTAAATGTGTATATACAAGAAAATCGACTTTATACCAAAACATAAGATTACAGAATTCTTCTAAATGTACTGTCGTTATGTCGCCATGTCTTTATATCACCTTCAACACGTTAAAGAAGGTTAATTAACTTAAATATGTTAAACTAATGATTTGAAGATTTTCGGAATCGACTGCTAAGTGCATATATACAACAAAATCGACTTTATACCTAAATATAAGATTACGGAATTCTTCCAAATGTACTGTCGTTATGCCGCCATGGCTTTATATCAACTTCAATACGTTAAAGAAGGTTAATTAACTTAAATTTGTTAAAATAATGATTTGAAGCATTTCGATATCGATTGCTAAATGTGTATATACAAAAAAATCGAATTTATACCTAAATATAAGATTACGGAATTCTTCTACATGCACTGTCGTTATGCCGCCATGGCTTTGTGTTAACTTCAGTGCGTTAAAGTAGGTTCGTTAACTTAAATATGTTAAACTGATGATTTAAAGCATTTCGATATCGATTGCTAAATGAGTATATACAAGAAAATCGACTTTATACCTAAATATAAGATTACGAAATTATTCTACATGCATTGCCGTTATGCCGTTAAGGCGTTTGTCGACTTCAGTAAGATAAAGAGGGTTAATTAACTTAAATATGTTAATCTAATGATTTGAAGCATTTCGATATCGATTGCTAAATGTGTATATACAAGAAAATCGACTTTATACCGAAATATAAGATTACGGAATTCTTCTAAATGCACTGCCGTTATGCCGTTATGGCTTCATTTTAACTTCAGTTCGCTTAAGAAGGTTTATTAACTTAGATATGTTACACCAGTTATTTGAAGCATTTTGAAATCGATTGCTTAATGCATATATATAAGAAAATCGACTTTCTACCTAAATATAAGTTTACGGAATTCTTGCAAATGTACTGTCGCTATGCCGCCATGGCTTTTTATCAACTTCAATATGTTATAGAAGGATAATTAACTTAAATATGTTAAACTAATGTTTTGAAGATTTTCGAAATCGATTGCTAAATGCATATATACAAAAAAATTGACTTTATACCTAAATATAAGATTACGGAATTCTTCAAATGCACTGCCGTTATGCCGTTAAGGCGTTTGCAGACTTCAGTAGGATAAAGAGGGTTAATTAACTTAAATAAGTTAAACTAATGAATTAAAGATTTTCGAAATCGATTGGTAAATGCATATATACAACAAATTCGACTCAATACTTAAATATAAAATTACGGATTTCTTCTACATGCACTGCCGTTATGCCGCCAGCTTTCGATATCGATTGCCAAATGAGTATATACAAGAAAATCGACTTTATACCTAAATATAAGATTACGAAATTATTCTACATGCATTGCCGTTATGCCGTTAAGGCGTTTGAAGACTTCAGTAAGATAAAGAGGGTTAATTAACTTAAGTATGTTAAACTAATGATTTGAGGCATTTTGATATCGATTGCTATATGTGTATATACAAGAAAATCGACTTTATACCTAAATATAAGATTACGGAATTCTTTTAAATGCACTGCCGTTATGCAGTTATGGCTTCATGTTAACTTCTGTTTGTTAAAGAAGGTTTATTGACTTAAGTATGTTAAACTAATGATTTGAAGATTTTCGAAATCGATTGCTAAATTCATATATACAAGAAAACCTTTTTTATACCTAAATATAAGATTACGGAATTCTTCCAAATGTACTGCCGTTATGCCGCCATGGCTTTATATCAACTTCAATATGTTAAAGAAGGTTAATTAACTTAAATATGTTAAAGTAATGATTTGGGGCATTTCGATATCGATTGCTAAATATGTATATACAACAAAATCGACTTTATACCTAAATATAAAATTACGAAATTCTCCCAAATGCACTGCCGTTATACCGTTATGGCTTTATGTTAACTTCAGTAAGATAAAGAAGGTTAATTAACTTAAATATGTTAAACTAATGATTTGAAGCATTTCGATATCGATTTCTAAATGCACATATACCAGAAAATCGACTTAATACCTAAATAAAAGATTACGGAATTCTTCCAAATTACTGTCGTTATGGCGCCATGGCTTTATTTCACCTTCAATACGTTAGAGATGGTTAATTAACTTAAATATGTTAAACTAATGATTTGAAGCATTTCGATATCGATTTCTAAATGCATATATACCAGAAAATCGACTATATACCTAAATAAAAGATTACGGAATTCTTTCAAAATTACTGTCGTTATGGCGTTAAGGCTTTATTTCACCTTAAATACGTTAAAGATGGTTAACTAACTTTAATATGTTTAAACTAATGATTTGAAGCATTTCGATATCGATTGCTAAATGTGTAAATACAAGAAAATCGACTATATACCTAAATATAAGATTACGGAACTCTTCTACCTGCACTGTCGTTATGCCGCCATGGCTTTATATCACCTTCATTACGTTAAAGGAGGTTAACTAACTTAAGTATGTTAAACGAATGATTTGAAGCATTTCGATATCGCTTGCTAAATGTGTATATACAAGAAAATCGACTTTATACCTAAATATAAGATTACGGAATTCTTCTAAATGCACTGTCGTTATGCCGCCATGGCTCTATATCACCTTCATTACGTTAAAGAAGGTTAATTAACTTAAATATGTTAAATTAATGATTTGAAGCATTTCGATATCGATTGCTTAATGCGTATATACAACAAAATCGGCTTTATACCTAAATATAAGATTACGGAATTCTTTTAAATGCACTGTCGTTATGCCGCCATGGCTCTATATCACCTTCATTACGTTAAAGAAGGTTAACTAACTTAAGTATGTTAAACTAATGATTTGAAGATTTTCGAAATCGATTGCTAAATTCATATATACAAGAAAATCTTCTTTATACCTAAATATAAGATTACGGAATTCTTCCAAATGTACTGTCGTTATGCCGCCATGGTTTGTATCAACTTCAATACGTTAAAGAAGGTTAATTATTTTAAGTATGTTAAACTAATGGTTTGAAGCATTTCGATATCGACTGCTAAATGTGTAAATACAACAAAATCGACTTTATACCTAAATATAAAATTATAACATTACGGAGTTCTTCTAAATGCACTGCCACTATACCGTTAAGGCTTTATGTAGACCTCATTAAGCTAAAAAATGTTTATTAACTTAATATGTTAAATTAATGATTTGAAGCATTTCGATATCGATTGCTAAATGTGTATATGCAAAAAAAATCGAATTTATACCTAAATATAAGCCGTTATGCCGCCATGGCTTTGTATCAACTTCAATACGTTATAGAAGGTTTGTTAACTTAAATATGTTAAACCAGTTATTTGAAGCATTTCGATATCGATTGCTTAATGCATATATACAAGAAAATCGACTTTATACCTAAATATAAGATTACGGAATTCTTCCAAATGTACTGTCGTTATGCCACCATGGCTTTATATCAACTTCAATACGTTAAAAAAGGTTAATTAACTTAAATATGTTAAACTAATGGTTTGAAGCTTTTAGATATCGATTGCTAAATGTGTATATACAAAAAAATCGAATTTATACCTAAATATAAGATTACGGATTTCTTCTACATGCACTGCCGTTATGCCGCCATGGCTTTGTGTTAACTTCAGTGCGTTAAAGTAGGTTTTGTTAACGTAAATATGTCAAACTAATGATTTGAAGCATTTCGATATCGATTGCTAAATGAGTATATACAACAAAATCGACTTTATTCCTAAATATAAGATTACGTAAATCTTCTAAATGCACTGCCGTTATGCCGTTAAGGCTGATTAACTTATATTTAGGTTAATTAAACTTGTTTAACGTATTGAAGTTGATGTAAAGCCATGGTGGCATAACGACAGTACATTTGAAAGAATTCCGTAGTCTTGTTTTTTTTTGTATAAAGTTGATTTTCTTGTATATAACCATTTAGAAATCTATATCGAAATGCTTCAAATCATTACTTTAACATATTTAAGTTAATAAACCTTCTTTAACGAACGGAAGTTGGCTTAAAGCCATGGCGGCATAACGGCAGTGCATTTAGAAGAATTCCGTAATCTTATATTAGGTATAAAGTCGATTTTCTTGTATATACACATTTAGCTATAGATATCGAAATGCTTCAAATCATTAGTTTAACATATTAAGTTAATAAACATTTTTTAGCATACTGAAGTCTACATAAAGCCTTAACGGTATAACGGCAGTGCATTTAGAAGAATTCCGTAATGTTATAATTTTATATTTAGGTAAAAGTCGATTTTCTTGTATATACACATTTAGCTATCGATATCGAAATGCTTTAAATCATTCGTTTAACATATTTAAGTTAGTTAACCTTTTTTAACGTATTGAAGGTGATATAAAGCCATGGCGGCATAACGACAGTGCATTTAGAAGAATTCCGTAATCTTATATTTAGGTATAAAGTCGATTTTGTTGAATATACACATTTAGCAATCGATATCGAGATGCTTTAGATCATTAGTTTAACATATTTAAGTTAATGAACCTTCTTTATCTTACTGAAGTTTACGTAAAGCCAAAACGGTATAAGGGCAGTGCATTTGGAAAAATTCCGTAATCTTATATTTAGGTAAAGAGTCGATTTTCTTGTATATACACATTTAGCTATCGATATCGAAATGCTTCAAATCATTCGTTTAACATACTTAAGTTAGTTAACCTTCTTTAACGTTATGAAGGTGATATAGAGCCATGGCGGCATAACGACAGTGCATTTAGAAGAATTCCGTAATCTTATATTTAGGTATAAAGCCGATTTTGTCGTATATACGCATTAAGCAATCGATATCGAAATGCTTCAAATCATTAGTTTAACATATTTAAGTTAATTAACCTTCTTTAACGTATTGAAGTTGATATAAAGCCATGGCGGCATAACGACAGTAGATTTGGAAGAATTCCGTAATCTTATATTTAGGTATAAGGTCGATTTTGTTGTATATACACATTTAGCAATCGTTATCGAAATGCTGTAAATCATTATTTTAACATATTTAAGTTTATTAACCTTCTTTATCTTACTGAAGTTTACATAAAGCCAAAACGGTATAAGGGCAGTGCATTTGGAAAAATTCCGCAATCTTATATTTAGGTAAAGAGTCGATTTTCTTGTATACACACATTTAGCTATCGATATCGAAATGCTTCAAATCATTCGTTTAACATATTTAAGTTGGTTAACCTTCTTTAACGTAATGAAGGTGATATAGAGCCATGGCGGTATAACGACAGTCCATTTAGAAGAATTCCGTAATCTTATATTTAGGTATAAAGCCGAATTTGTTGCATATACGCATTTAGCAATCGATATCGAAATGCTTCAAATCATTAGTTTAACATATTTAAGTTAATTAACCTTCTTTAACGTATTAAAGTTGATGTAAAGCCATGGCAGCATAACGACAATACATTTGGAGGAATTCCGTAGTCTTATATTTATGTATAAAGTTGATTTTCTTGTATATACACATTTAGCAATCAATATCGAAATGCTTCAAATCATTAGTTTAACATATTTAAGTTAATAAACCTTCTTTAACGAACGGAAGTTGGCTTAAAGCCATGGCGGCATAACGGCAGTGCATTTAGAAGAATTCCGTAATCTTATATTAGGTATAAAGTCGATTTAACATATTTAAGTTAATTAACCCCCTTTATCTTACTGAAGTCTACAAACGCCTTAACGTTATCATACATTTAGGTATAAAGTCGATTTTCTTGTATATACACATTTAGCAATCGCTATCGAAATGCCTCAAATCATTAGTTTAATATATTTGAGTTAATTAACCCTCTCTATCTTACTGAAGTCTACAAACGCCTTAACGGCATAACGGCAAGGAATTTAGAAGAATTCCGTAATCTTATATTTAGGTATAAAGTCGATTTTCTTGTATATACTCATTTAGCAATCGAAATCGAAATGCTTCAAATCATTAGTTTAACATATTTAAGTTAACAAACCTACTTTAACCCACTGAAGTCTACAAACGTTTTAACGGCATAATGGCAATTCATTTAGAAGAATTTCGTAATCTTATATTAAGGTATAAAGTCAATTTTGTTGTGAATACACATTAAGCAATCGATATCGAGATGCTTCAACTCATTAGCTTAACATATTTAAGTTAATACACCTAATTTTCTTGTATATACAAGCGATATCGAAATGCTTCAAATCATTAGTTTAACATATTTAAGTTAATTAACCTTCTTTAACGTATTGAAGTTGATCTAAAGCCATGGCGGCATAACGGCAGTGCATTTAGAAGAATTCCGTAATCTTATATTTAGGTATAAAGTCGATTTTGTTGTGAATACACATTTAGCAAGCGATATCGAAATGCTTCAAATCATTAGTTTAACATATTTAAGTTAATTAACCTCTCTATCTTACTGAAGTCTGCATAAAGCCTTAACGGCATAACGGCAGTGCATTTAAAAGAATTCCGTTATCTTATATTTAGGTATAAAGTCGATTTTGTTGTATATACACATTTAGCATGCGATATCGAAATGCTTCAAATCATTAGTTTAACATATTTAAGTTAATTAACCCTTCTTTAACGTATTGAAGTTGATATAAAGCCATGGCGGCATAACGGCAGTGCATTTAGAAGAATTCCGTAATCTTATATTTAGGTATAAAGTCGATTTTCTTGTATATACACATTTAGCAAGCGATATCGAAATGATTCAAATCATTAGTTTAACATATTTAAGTTAATTAACCTTCTTTAACGTATTGAAGTTGATATAAAGCCATAGCGGCATAACGGCAGTGCATTTAGAAGAATTCCGTAATGTTATATTTAAGTATATAGTCGATTTTCTTATGTTTACACATTTAGCAATCGATATTGAAATGCCTCAAATCATTAGTTTAACATATTTACGTAAATTAACCCTCTTTATCTTACTGATATCTACAAAAGCCTTAACGGCATAACGGCAGTGCATTTGGAAGAGCTCCGTAATCTTATATTTAGGTATTACGTCGATTTTGTTGTATATACGCATTTATCAATCGACATCGAAATGCTTGAACTCATTAGTTTAACATGTTTAAGTTAATAAACCTTCTTTAACGATCTGAAGTTGGCATAACGGCAGTGGATGTAGAAGAATTCCGTAATCTTATATTATGCATAAAGTCGATTTTCTTGTATATACACATTTTTCAATCGATATCGAAATGCTTCAAATCATTTGTTTAACATATTAAGTTAATAAACATTTTGAAGCTTACTGAAGTCTACATAAAGCCTTAACGGTATAGATGCAGTGCATTTAGAAGAATTACGTAATGTTATAATTTTATATTTAGATATAAAGTCAATTTTCTTGTATTTTCACATTTGGCAATCGATATCGAAATGCTTCAAACCATTAGTTTAACATATCTAGAATAATTAACCTTCTTTAACGTATTGAAGTTGATATAAAGCTATGGCGGCATAACGGCAGTGCATTTGGAAGAATTTCGTATAAAGTCGATTTTCTTGTATATACACATTTAGCAAGCGATATCGAAATGCTTCAAATCATTAGTTTAACATATTTAAGTTAATTAACCTTCTTTAACGTATTGAAGTTGATCTAAAGCCATGGCGGCATAACGGCAGTGCATTTAGAAGAAATCCGTAATCTTATATTTAGGGTATAAAGTCGATTTTGTTGTATATACACATTTAGCAATCGATATCGAGATGCTTCAACTCATTAGCTTAACACATTTAAGTTAATAAACCTTCTTTAACGATCTGAGGTTGGCATATAGCCACGGCGGCATTACGGCAGTGCATGTAGAAGAATTCCGTAATCTTTTATTTTGGTATAAAGTCGATTTTCTTTTATATACACATTTAGATATCGATATCGAAATGCTTCAAATCATTAGTTTAACATATTAAGTTAATAAACATTTTTAGCTTGCTGAAGTCTACATAAAGCCTTAACGGTATAACGGCAGTGCATTTAGAATAATCCCGTTATCTTCTATTTAGGTATAAATTCGATTTTCTTGTGTATACACATTTAGCAAGCGATATCGAAATGCTTCAAATCATTAGTTTAACATATTTAAGTTAATTAACCTTCTTTAACGTATTGAAGGTGATATAAAGCCATGGCTGCATAACGACAGTGCATGTAGAAGAATTCCGTAATCTTATATTTAAGTATATAGGCGATTTTCTTGTATATACACATTTAGCAAGCGATATCGAAATGCTTCAAATCATTAGTTTAACATATTTAAGTTAATTAACCTCTCTATCTTACTGAAGTCTGCATAAAGCCTTAACGGCATAACGGCAGTGCATTTAAAAGAATTCCGTTATCTTATATTTAGGTATAAAGTCGATTTTGTGTATATACACATTTAGCATGCGATATCGAAATGCTTCAAATCATTAGTTTAACATATTTAAGTTAATTAACCTTCTTTAACGCATTGAAGTTGATATAAAGCCATGGCGGCATAACGGCAGTGCATTTAGAAGAATTCCGTAATCTTATATTTAGGTATAAGTCGATTTTCTTGTATATACACATTTAGCAAGCGATATCGAAATGCTTCAAATCATTAGTTTAACATATTTATATTAATTAACCTTCTTTAAACGTATTGAAGTTGATATAAAGCCATAGCGGCATAACGGCAGTGCATTTGGAAGAATTCCGTAATGTTATATTTAGGTATAAAGTCGATTTTGTTGTATATGCACATTTAGCAAGCGATATCGAAATGCTTCAAATCATTAGTTTAACATATTTAGGTAAATAAACCTTCTTTAACGAACTGAAGTTGGCAAAAAGCCATGGCGGTATAACGGCAGTGCACGTAGAAGAATTCCGTTATCTTATATTTAGGTATAAAGTCGATTTTCCTGTAAATACACATTTAGCAAGCGATATCGAAATGCTTCAAATCATTAGTTTAACATATTTAAGTTAATTGATCTTCTTTAACGTATTGAAGTTGATCTAAAGTCATGGCGGCATAACGGCAGTGCATTTAGAAGAACTCCGTAATCTTATATTTAGGTATAAAGTCGATTTTCTTGTATATACACATTTAGCAAGCGATATCGAAATGCTTCAAATCATTAGTTTAACATATTTAAGTTAATAAACCTTCTTTAACGAACTGAAGTTGGCATAAAGCCATGGCGGTATAACGGCAGTGCATGTAGAAGAATTCCGTTATCTTATATTTAGGTATAAAGTCGCTTTTCTTGTATATACACATTTAGCAAGCGATATCGAAATGCTTCAAATCATTAGTTTAACATATTTAATTTAATTAACCTTCTTTAACGTATTGAAGTTGATATAAAGCCTTAGCGGCATAACGGCAGTGCATTTAGGAGCATTCCGTAATGTTATATTTAGGTATAAAGTCGATTTTGTTGTATATACACATTTAGCAAACGATATGGAAATGCTTCAAATCATTAGTTTAACATATTTAAGATAATTAATCTTCTTTAAACGTATTGAAGTTGATATAAAGCCATGGCGGCATAACGGCAGTGCATTTAGAAGAATCCCATTATCTTATATTTAGGTATAAATTCGATTTTCTTGTATATACACATTTAGCAAGCGATATCGAAATGCTTCAAATCATTAGTTTAACATATTTAGAATAATTAACCTTCTTTAACGTATTGAAGTTGATATAAAGCTATGGCGGCATAACGGCAGTGCATTTGGAAGAATTTCGTATAAAGTCGATTTTGTTGTTTATACACATTTAGCAATCGATATCGAGATGCTTCAACTCATTAGTTTAACATATTTAAGTTAATAAACCTTCTTTATCGTATGAAGTTGATATAAGGCCATGGCGGCATAACGGCAGTGCATTAAGAAGAATCCCGTTATGTTATATTAAGGTATAAATTCGGTTTTCTTGTATATACAAGCGATATCGAAATGCTTCAAATCCTTAGTTTAACATATTTAAGTTAATTAACCTTCTTTAACGTATTGAAGTTGATATAAAGCCATGGCGGCATAACGGCAGTGCATTTAGAAGAATTCCGTAATGTTATAATTATATATTTAGGTATAAAGTCGATTTTCTTGTATTTACACATTTAGCAATCGAGATCGAAATGCTTCGAACCATTAGTTTAACATATTTAAAATAATTAACCTTCTTTAGCGTAATGAAGGTGATATAAAGCCATGGCGGCATAACGACAGTACCTGTGGAAGAATTCCGCAATCTTATATTTAGGTATAAAGTCGATTTTCTTGTATATATACATTTCGCAATCGATATCGAAATGCTTCAGGTAACTGGCTTAACATATTTTAGCTAATAAACCTCCTTTAGCGAACTGAAGTTGACATAAAGCCATAACGGCACTCCATTTGGAAGAATTCTGTAGTCCTATATTGAGACATAAAGTCGATTTTTCTGTATATACACATTTTGCAGTCGATATCGAAATGCTTCAAATAACTGGTTTAGCATATTTAAGTTAATTAACCTTCTTTACCTTTCTGAAGTTTACATAAAGCCATAACGGCAGTATATTTGTATGAATTCCGTTATCTTATATTTAGGTATAAAGTCGATTTTTTTGTACATACACATTTAGCAATCGATATCGAAATGCTTCAAATCATTATTTTAACATATTTAAGTTAATTAACGCTCTTTATCTTACTGAAGTCTACAAAGGCCTTAACGGCATAACGGCAGTGCATTTAGAAGAACTACGTAATCTTATATTTAGGTATGAATTCGATTTTATTGTATATACTCATTTAGCAATCGATATCGAAATGCTTCAAATCATTAGTGTAACATATTTAAGTTAATAAACCTTCTTTAACGTATTGAAGGTGATACAAAGCCATGGCGGCATAACGACAGTACATTTGGAAGAATTACGTAATCTTATATTTAAGTATAATGTCGAATTTCTTGTATATACACATTAAGCAATCGATATCGAAATGCTTCAGGTAACTGGCTTAACATATTTTAGCTAATAAACCTCCTTTAGCGAACTGAAGTTGACATAAAGCCATAACGGCACTGCATTTGGAAGAATTCTGTAGTCCTATATTAAGACATAAAGTCGATTTTTCTGTATATACACATTTTGCAGTCGATATCGAAATGCTTCAAATAACTGGTTTAGCATATTTAAGTTAATTAACCTTCTTTACCTTTCTGAAGTTTACATAAAGCCATAACGGCAGTATATTTGTATGAATTCCGTTATCTTATATTTAGGTATAAAGTCGATTTTTTTGTACATACACATTTAGCAATCGATATCGAAATGCTTCAAATCATTAGTTTAACATATTTAAGTAAATTAATCCTCTTTTTTTTACTGAAGTCTACAAAAGCCTTAACGGCATAACGGCAGTGCATTTGGAAGAGTTCCGTAATCTTATATTTAGGTATTAAGTCGATTTTGTTGTATATACGCATTTAGCAATCGACATCGAAATGCTTCAAATCATGAGTTTATCATATTTAAGATAATTAACCCTCTTTATTCTACTGAAGTCTACAAAAGCCTTAACGGCATAACGGCAGTGCATTTAGAAGCATTCCGTAATCCTCTATTTAGGTATAAAGTCGATTTTTTTGTATATACTCATTTAGCAATCCATATCCAAATGCTTCAAATCATTAGTTTAACATATTTAAGTTAATTAACCTTCTTTAACGTAATGAAGGTAATATAAAGCCATGGCACCATAACGACAGTGCATGTAGAAGAATTCCGTAATCTTATATTTAGGTATAAAGTCGATATTCTTGTATTTACACATTTAGCAATCGATATCGAAAATCTTCAAATCATTAGTTTAACATATTTAAGTTAATTAACCTTCTTTAACGTAATGAAGGTAATATAAAGCCATGGCGGCATAACGACAGTGCATTTATAAGAATTCCGTAATCCCATATTCAGGTATAAAGTCGATTTTCTTGTATTTAGCAATCGATATCGAAAAGCTTCAAATAACTGGTTTAGCATATTTAGGTTAATTAACCTTCTTTATCTTACCGAAGTTTACATAAAGCCATAACGGCATAACGGCAGTATATATTCCGTAAACTTTTATTTAGGTATAAAATCGATTTTGTTGTAAATACACATTTAGCAATCGATATCGAAATGCTTCAAATCATTAGTTTAGCATATTTAAGTAAATTAACCTTCTTTAGCGTACTGAAATTTATATAAAGCCATAACGGCATAACGGGAGTGTATTTCGATGAATTCCTTAATCTTATATTTAGATATATAGTCGACTTTCTTGTACATACTCATTTAGCAATCGATATCGAAATGCTTCAACTCATTAGTTTAATTTATTTAAGTGAATAAAGCTTCTTTAACGTAATGAAGGTGATATAAAGCCTTACCGGCATAACGGGAGTGTATTTCGATGAATTCCGTAATCTTATATTTAGGTATAAAGTCGAATTTCTTATATTTACACATTTAGCAATCGATATCGAAAATCTTCAAATCATTAATATAACATATTTAAGTTAATTAACCTTCTTTAACGTAATGAAGGTGATATAACGCCATAACGGCATAACGAGAGAGTATTTCGATGAATTCCGTAATCTTATATTTAGGTATAAAGTCGACTTTCTTGTATATACTCATTTAGCAATCTATATCGAAATGCTTCAAATCATTAGTTTAATATATTTAAGTTAATAAAGCTTCTTTAACGCACTGAAGTTAACATAAAGCCATGGCGGCATAACGGCAGTGCATGTAGAAGAATTTCGTAATCTTATATTTAGGTATAAAGTCGATTTTGTTGTATATACGCATTTAGCAATCGGTATCGAAATGCTTCAAATAACTGGTTTAACATATTTAAGTTAATAAACCTTCTTTAGCGAACTGAAGTTAACGTAAAGCCATAACGGCAGTGCATTTAGAAGAAGTCCGTCATCTTATATTTAGGTATAAAGTCGATTTTCTTGTATATACACATTAAGCAATCGATATCGAAATGTTTCAAATCATTAGTTTAACATATTTAAGTTAATAAACCTTCTTTAACGAACGGATGTTGGCATTAAGCCACGGCGGCAAAACGGCAGTGCATGTAGAAGATTTCCGTAATCTTATATTTAGGTATAAAGTCGATTTTCTTGTATATACACATTTTGCAATCGATATCGAAATGCTTCAAACTACTGGTTTAGCATATTTAAGCTAATTAACCTTCTTTATCTTACTGAAGTTAACATAAAGCCATAACGGCAGTGCATTTCGAAGAATTCCGTAAACTTATATTTAGGTATAAGGTCGATTTTGTATATAATCACATTTAGCAATCGATATCGAGATGCTTCAACTCATTAGTTTAACATATTTAAGCTAATAAACCTTCTTTAACGAACGGAAGTTGGCATAAAGCCATGGCGGCATAACGGCAGTGCATGTAGAAGAATTCCGTTAGCTTATATTTATGTATAAAGTCGATTTTCTTGTATATACACATTTAGCAATCGATATCGAGATGCTTCAAATCATTAGTTTAACATATTTAAGTTAATTAGCCTTCTTTAACGTAATTTAGGTGATATAAAGCCATAGCGGCATAACGACAGTACATTTGGAAGTATTCCGTAATCTTATGTTTAGATATAAATTCGATTTTCTTTTATATACACATTAAGCAAGCGATATCGAAATGCTTCAAATCATTAGTTTACCAAATTTCAGTTAATTAAACATCTTTATTTTGCTGAAGTCTACAAAAGCCTTAACGGCATAATGGCAGTGCATTTAGAAGAATTACACAATCTTATATTTAGGTATAAAGTCGATTTTCTTGTATATATGCATTAAGCAATCGATATCGATATGCTTCAAATCATTCCTTAACGAACGGAAGTTGGCTTAAAGCCATGGCAGCATAACGG
>JAPZAG010000178.1:0-58507 GCA_027475135.1 Bactrocera correcta | reverse complement strand
CATTTCGATATCAATTGCTAAATGCGTATATACAAGAAGATCGACTTTGCCCTTTTTTGCATTTGTTTTCCCAGGTTTTGATGATAAAGACTCGTCAGACTGTTCCACATTGTTATGCACGTCTGCGGGATGGTTTTGTGAGTTTCTAAAGATATTTTCAAAATTATTGTTATCTGCACTATCCCATTCTTCTTGAAATGTAGCAAGGTTTGGTAATTGAAAGTCTGGGTCTTCCAAATCATCATTATCGTCGTCGAAATCGTCTTCTGAATCTGAGCCATCCACCAATTCAGCCATGAGTTCTTCAATTTCCTCATCAGTTAATTTTGAGAACAGAAAATTTTTTCTTTGTGAAAACATTTTCAAACTGCTAGTTGTTTCCCAGAATGTTTAAATCCCAAAAATGTTTAAAGAAATATGAAATGATTAAGAAAATGGACTAGAGCCACGTGTATGCAAAATTTGCTTTTAATCGGCAGATCCGCCTTTAGGCGGTGTTCAATTTTCACCGGCTACAAACAAAGTTTTGCTAAGAACTTAACAATAAAGCACAAAACATAAAAGAATATATATTTACCTATACGAATAAATTTTTGTTCACGCAAATCATGAATTTTAACGACTTTATACTATTTTAAAAACTCCAGTTGATACACAAATAATTATTTTACACACTTTATCAAAAAATTGACTTTAGCACTCAACGATTTGCAATCAAATGACGAATGCTTACTGTAGTTTGTTTCAATAAGAGAACTGCGTTGTTGTCTGCTGATATTTACCGTTGAAATAGAGATTTGAAATATAAGAGCTGCATAGCAACATATTAATTATACACCGTCTAAAGGCAGGCTCGCCGGTTACAGGGTTAATAAACCTGCTTTAACCTACCGAAGGTGACATGAAGCCCTGGCGGCATAACGGCAGTGCATGTAGAAGAATTCCGTAATTTTATATTTAGGTATAAAATCGATTTTTTTGTTTAAACACATTTAGCAGTCGATATCGAAATGCTTCAAATCATTAGTTTAACATATTTAAGTTAATTAACCCTCGTTATCTTACATAAGTCTACATAAAGCCTTAACGGTATAACTGCAGTGCATTTAAGAATTCCGTAATCTCGTATTTGGGTATAAATTCGATTTTCTTGAATACATACAGCAGCAATTAGCAATCGATATCGAAATGCTTCAAATCATTAGTTTAACATACTTAAGTTAGTTAACCTTCTTTAACGTACTGAAGTTGATATAAAGCCAAGGCGACATAACGGCAGTGCATTTAGAAGAATTCCGTAATCTCATATTTAGGAATAAAGTCGATTTTGTTGTATATACACATTTAGCAATCGATATGGAAAAGCTTCAGCTCATTAGTTTATCATATTTAAGTTAATAAACCTTCTTTAACGATCTGAAGTGGGCATACAGCCATGCACGCATAACGGCAGTGCATGTAGAAGAATTCCATAATCTTATATTTAGGTATAAAGTCGATTTTCTTGTATATACATATTTAGCTATCGATATCGAAATGCTTCAAATCATTAGTTTAACATATTAAGTTAATAAACATTTTTTAGATTACTGAAGTCTACATAAAGCCTTAACGGTATAACGGTAGTGCATTTAGAAGAATTCCGTAATGTTATAATTTTATATTTAGGTGTAAAGTCGATTTTCTTGCATTTACACATTTAGCAGTCGATATCAAAATGCTTCAAATCATTAGTTTTAAATATTTAAGTTAATTAACCTTCTTTAACGTATTGAAGTTGACATAAAGCCATGGCGGCATAACGACAGTACATTTGGAAGAATTCCGTAATCTTATATTTAGGTATAAAGTCGATTTTCTTGTATATACACATTTAGCAATCGATATCGAAATGCTTCAAATCATTAGTTTAACATATTTAAGTTAATAAACTTTTTTTAGCTCACTGAAGTCGACATAAAGCCTTAACGGCATAACGGCAGTGCATTTGGAAGAATTCCGTGATGTTATATTTAGGTATAAATTCGATTTTCTTGTATATACACATTTAGCAATCTATAACGAAATGCCTCAAATCATAAGTTTAACATATTTAAGTTAATAAACCTTCTTTAACGCACTGAAGTCTACATAAAGCCTTAACGGTATAACTGCACTGCATTTGGAAGAATTCCGTAATCTTATACATATTTAGGTATAAAGTCGATTTTCTTGTATATACGCATTTAGCAATCGATATTGAAATGCTTCAAATCATTAGTTTAACATATTTAAGTTAATAAACCTTCTTTAACGCACTGAAGTCTACATAAAGCCTTAACGGTATAACTGCACTGCATTTAGAAGAATTCCGTAATGTTATAATTTAATATTTAGGTATAAATTCGATTTTCTTGTATATACACATTAGCAAGCAATATCGAGAAGCTTCAAATCATTAGTTTAACATATTTATGTTTATTAACCTTCTTTAACGTATTGAAGTTGATAAAGAGCCATGGCGCCATAACGACAGTACATTTGGAAGAATTCCGTAGTCTTATATTTAGGTATAAATTCGATTTTCTTGTATATATGCATTAAGCAGTCGATATCGAAATGCTTCAAATCATTAGTTTAACATATTTAAGTTAATAAAGTTTCTTTAACGCCTGAAGTTAACATAAAGCCATGGCGCCATAACGGCAGTGCATGTAGAAGAATTCCGTAATCGTATATTTAGGTATGTAGTCGATTTTCTTAGATTTACACTTTTAGCAATCGGTATCGAAAATCTTCAAATAACTGGTTTAGCATATTTAGGTTAATTAAACTTGTTTATCGTACTGAAGTTTAAATAAAGCCATAACGGCATAACGGCAGATATTTGGGTGAATTCCGTAATCTTTTATTTACGTATAAAATCGATTTTCTTGTATACACACATTTAGCAATCGATATCGAAATGCTTCATCTCATTAGTTTAACATATTTAAGTTAATAAACCTTCTTTAACGATCCGAAGTTGGCATAACGGCAGTGGATGTAGAAGAATTCCGTAATCTTATATTTAGGTATAAAGTCGATTTTCTTGTATATATGCATTTAGAAATCGAAATCGCAATGCTTCAAATCATTTGTTTAACATATTTAAGATAATTAACCATCTTTAACGTATTGAAGGTGAAATAAAGCCATGGCGCCATCACGACAGTAATTTGGAAGAACTCCGTAATCTTATATTTAGGTATAAAGTCGATTTTCCTGTATATATGCATTTAGAAATCGATATCGAAATGCTTCAATTAATTAGTTTAACATATTAAAGTTAATTAACCATCTTTAACGTATTGAAGGTGAAATAAAGCCATGGCGCCATAACGACAGTAATTTGGAAGAATTCCGTAATCTTAAATTTAGGTAAAAAGTCGATTTTCCTGTATATATGCATTTAGAAATCGATAACGAAATGCTTTAAATCATTAGTTTAACATATTTAAGTTAATTAACCATTTTTAACGTATTGAAGGTGAAATAAAGCCATGGCGCCATCACGACAGTAATTTGGAAGAACTCCGTAAACTTATATTTAGGTATAAAGTCGATTTTCTTGTATATACACATTTAGCAATCGATATCGAAATGCTTCAAATCAATAGTTTCACATATTAAAGTTAATTAACCACCTTTAACGTATTGAAGGTGAAATAAAGCCATGGCGCCATAACGACAGTAATTTGGAGGAATTCCATAATCTTATATTTAGGTATAAAGTCGATTTTCTTGTATATATGCATTTAGAAATCGATATCGAAATGCTTCAAATCATTGTTTAACATACTTAAGTTAATTAACCATCTTTAACGTATTGAAGGTGAAATAAAGCCATGGCGCCATAACGACAGTAATTTGGAAGAATTCCGTAATCTTATATTTGTGTATAAAGTCGATTTTCTTGTATATATGCATTAAGCAATCGATATCGAAATGCTTCAAATAACTGGTTTAACATATTTAAGTTAATAAACCTTCTTTATCTAACTGAAGTTAACATAAAGCCATGGCGGAATAACGGCAGTGCATTTGGAAGAATTCCGTTATCCTATGTTTAGGTATAAAGTCAAGTTTCTTGTACTAGCACATTTAGCAATCGATATCGAAATGCTTCTAATAACTGGTTTAACAGATTTAAGTTAATAAACCTGCTTTAACCTACCGAAGGTGACATGAAGCCCTGGCGGCATAACGGCAGTGCATGTAGAAGAATTCCGTAATTTTATATTTAGGTATAAAATCGATTTTTTTGTTTAAACACATTTAGCAGTCGATATCGAAATGCTTCAAATCATTAGTTTAACATATTTAAGTTAATTAACCCTCTTTATCTTACATAAGTCTACATAAAGCCTTAACGGTATAACTGCGTTGCATTTAAGAATTCCGTAATCTCGTATTTAGGTATAAATTCGATTTTCTTGAATACATACAGCAGCATTTAGCAATCGATATCGAAATGCTTCAAATCATTAGTTTAACATATTTAAGTTAGTTAACCTTCTTTAACGTACTGAAGTTGATATAAAGCCATGGCGACATAACGGCAGTGCATTTAGAAGATTTCCGTAATCTTATATTTAGGAATAAAGTCGATTTTGTTGTATATACACATTTAGCAATGGATATCGAAATGCTTCAAATAACAGGTTTAGCATATTTAGGTTAATTAACCTTCTTTAACGTATTGAAGTTGATATAAAGCCATAACGGCAGTCCATTTGGAATAAATCCGTAATCTTATATTTAGGTATAGAGTCGATTTTCTTTTTTATACACATATAGATATTTATATCGAAATGCTTCAAATAATTAGTTTAACATTTTAAGTTAATAAACACTTTTTAGCCTACTGAAGTCTGCATAAAGCTTTAACGGTATAACGGCAGTTCATTAAAAGAATTCCGTAATGTTATAATTTTATATTTAGGTATAAATTCGATTTTCTTGTATATACACATTTAGCAAGCGATATAGAAAAGCTTCAGCTCATTAGTTTATCATATTTAAGTTAAAAAACCTTCTTTAACGTATTGAAGTTGATATAAAGCCATGGCGGCATAGCGACAATACATATGGAAGAATTCCGTAATCTTATGTTTAGCTATAAAGTCGATTTTGTTGTATATACACATTTAGCCATCGATATCGAAATGATTCAAATCATTAGTTTAAGAAATTTAAGTTAATTGTCCTTCTATAACATATTGAAGTTTACATAAAGCCATAGCGGCATAACGGCAGTATATTTGGGTGAATTCCGTAATCTTCTATTTAGGTATAAAATCGGTTTTCTTGTATATACACATTTAGCAATCGATATAGAAAAGCTTCAGCTCATTAGTTTATCATATTTAAGTTAAAAAACCTTCTTTAACGATCTGAAGTGGGCACACAGCCATGCACGCATAACGACAGTACATTTGGAAGAATTCCGTAATCTTATATTTAGGTATAAAGTCGATTTTCTTGTATATACACATTTAGCAATCGATATCGAAATGCTTCAAATCATTAGTTTAACATATTTAAGTTAATAAACTTTTTTTAGCTCACTGAAGTCGACATAAAGCCTTAACGGCATAACGGCAGTGCATTTGGAAGAATTCCGTGATCTTATATTTAGGTATAAATTCGATTTTCTTGTATATACACATTTAGCAATCTATGGCGAAATGCCTCAAATCATAAGTTTAACATATTTAAGTTAATAAAACACCTTTAACGCACTGAACTCTACATAAAGCCTTAACGGTATAACTGCACTTCATTTGGAAGAATTCCGTAATCTTATATTTAGGTATAAAGTCGATTTTCTTGTATATACACATTCAGCAATCGATATCGAAATGCTTCAAATCAATAGTTTAACATATTTAAGTTAATAAACCTTCTTTAACGCACTGAAGTCTACATAAAGCCTTAACGGTATAACTGCACTGCATTTAGAAGAATTCCGTAATCTTATATTTAGGTATAAAGTCGATTTTCTTTTATATACACATTTAGATATCTATATAGAAATGCTTCAAATCATTAGTTTAACATATTAAGTTAATAAACACTTTTTAGCTTAACGAGGTCTACATAAAGCCTTAGCGGTATAACGGCAGTGCATTTAGAAGAATTCCGTAATGTTATAATTTTATATTTAGGTATAAATTCGATTTTCTTGTATATACACATTAGCAAGCGATATCGAGATGCTTCAAATCATTAGTTTAACATATTTAAGTTTATTAACCTTCTTTAACGTATTGAAGTTGATATAAAGCCATAACGGTAGTGCATTTGGAAGAATTCCGTAATCTTATATTTAAGTATAAAGTCAATTTTCATTTATATACACATTTAGATATCTATATCGAAATGCTTCAAATCATTAGTTTAACATATTAAGTTAATAAACACTTTTTAGCTTAACGAGGTCTACATAAAGCCTTAGCGGTATAACGGCAGTGCATTTAGAAGAATTCCGTAATGTTATAATTTTATATTTAGGTATAAATTCGATTTTCTTGTATATACACATTAGCAAGCGATATCGAGATGCTTCAAATCATTAGTTTAACATATTTAAGTTAATTAACCTTCTTTTACGTATTGAAGTTGATAAAGAGCCATGGCGCCATAACGACAGTACATTTGGAAGAATTCCGTAGTCTTATATTTAGGTATAAAGTCGATTTTCTTGTATATATGCATTAAACAGTCGATATCGAAATGCTTCAAATCATTAGTTTAACATAGTTAAGTTAATAAAGTTTCTTTAACGCCTGAAGTTAACATAACGCCATGGCGCCATAACGGCAGTGCATGTAGAAGAATTCTGTAATCGTATATTTAGGTATGTAGTCGATTTTCTTGGATTTACACATTTAGCAATCGATATCGAAAATCTTCAAATAACTGGTTTAGCATATTTAATTAAACTTGTTTATCGTACTGAAGTTTAAGTACAGCCATAACGGCATAACGGCAGTATATTTGGGTGAATTCCGTAAACTTTTATTTACGTATAAAATCGATTTTCTTGCATATACACATTAAGCAATCGATATCGAAATGCTTCAACTCATTAGTTTAACATATTTAAGTTAATAAACCTTCTTTAACGATCTGAAGTTGGCATAACGGCAGTGGATGTAGAAGAATTCCGTAATCTTATATCTAGGTATAAAGTCGATTTTCTTGTATATATGCATTCAGAAATCGATAACGAAATGCTTTAGATCATAAGTTTAACATATTTGAGTTAATTAACCATCTTTAACTTATTGAAGGTGAAATAAAGCCATGGCGCCATAACGACAGTAATTTGGAAGAATTCCGTAATCTTATATTTAGGTATAAAGTCGATTTTCTTGTATATATGTATTTAGAAATCGATATCGAAATGCTTCAAATAACTGGTTTAAAATATTTAAGTTAATAAACCTTCTTTAACCTACCGAAGGTGACATGAAGCCATGGCGGCATAACGGCAGTGCATTTAAGAATTCCGTAATCTCGTATTTAGGTATAAAGTCGATTTTCTTGTATATACATATTTAGCAATCTATATCGAAATGCCTTAAATCATTAGTTTAACATATTTAAGTTAATAAACCTTCTTTAACGCACTGAAGTCTACATAAAGCCTTAACGGTATAACTGCACTGCATTTAGAAGAATTCCATTATCTTGTATTTAGGTACAAATTCGACTTACTTGTATATGCTCATTTAGCCAGCGATATCAAAATGCTTCAAACCATTAGTTTAACATATTTAAGTTAATTAACCTTCTTTAACGTATTGAAGTTGATATAAAGCCATAACGACAAAACATTCCGTAATGTTATAATTTTATATTTAGGTATAAATTCGATTTTCTTGTATATACACATTTAGCAAGCGATATAGAAAAGCTTCAGCTCATTAGTTTATCATATTTAAGTTAAAAAACCTTCTTTAACGTATTGAAGTTGATATAAAGCCATGGCGGCATAGCGACAATACATATGGAAGAATTCCGTAATCTTATGTTTAGCTATAAAGTCGATTTTGTTGTATATACACATTTAGCCATCGATATCGAAATGATTCAAATCATTAGTTTAACAAATTTAAGTTAATTATCCTTCTATAACATATTGAAGTTTACATAAAGCCATAGCGGCATAACGGCAGTATATTTGGGTGAATTCCGTAATCTTCTATTTAGGTATAAAATCGGTTTTCTTGTATATACACATTTAGCAATCGATATAGAAAAGCTTCAGCTCATTAGTTTATCATATTTAAGTTAAAAAACCTTCTTTAACGATCTGAAGTGGGCATACAGCCATGCACGCATAACGGCAGTGCATGTAGAAGAATTCCATAATCTTATATTTAGGTATAAAGTCGATTTTCTTGTATATACATATTTAGCTATCGATATCGAAATGCTTCAAATCATTAGTTTAACATATTAAGTTAATAAACATTTTTTAGCTTACTGAAGTCTACATAAAGCCTTAACGGTATAACGGTAGTGCATTTAGAAGAATTCCGTAATGTTATAATATTATATTTAGGTGTAAAGTCGATTTTCTTGCATTTACACATTTAGCAGTCGATATCAAAATGCTTCAAATCATTAGTTTAACATATTTAAGTTAATAACCTTCTTTAACGTATTGAAGTTGATAAAAAGCCAAGGCGGCATAGCGACAATACATATGGAAGAATTCCGTAATCTTATATTTAGCTATAAATTCGATTTTGTTGTATATACACATTTAGCCATCGATATCGAAATGATTCAAATCATTAGTTTAACAAATTTAAGTTAATTGTCCTTCTATAACATATTGAAGTTTACATAAAGCCATAGCGGCATAACGGCAGTATATTTGGGTGAATTCCGTAATCTTCTATTTAGGTATAAAATCGGTTTTCTTGTATATACACATTTAGCAATCGATATAGAAAAGCTTCAGCTCATTAGTTTATCATATTTAAGTTAAAAAACCTTCTTTAACGATCTGAAGTGGGCACACAGCCATGCACGCATAACGACAGTACATTTGGAAGAATTCCGTAATCTTATATTTAGGTATAAAGTCGATTTTCTTGTATATACACATTTAGCAATCGATATCGAAATGCTTCAAATCATTAGTTTAACATATTTAAGTTAATAAACTTTTTTTAGCTCACTGAAGTCGACATAAAGCCTTAACGGCATAACGGCAGTGCATTTGGAAGAATTCCGTGATCTTATATTTAGGTATAAATTCGATTTTCTTGTATATACACATTTAGCAATCTATGGCGAAATGCCTCAAATCATAAGTTTAACATATTTAAGTTAATAAAACACCTTTAACGCACTGAACTCTACATAAAGCCTTAACGGTATAACTGCACTTCATTTGGAAGAATTCCGTAATCTTATATTTAGGTATAAAGTCGATTTTCTTGTATATACACATTCAGCAATCGATATCGAAATGCTTCAAATCAATAGTTTAACATATTTAAGTTAATAAACCTTCTTTAACGCACTGAAGTCTACATAAAGCCTTAACGGTATAACTGCACTGCATTTAGAAGAATTCCGTAATCTTATATTTAGGTATAAAGTCGATTTTCTTTTATATACACATTTAGATATCTATATAGAAATGCTTCAAATCATTAGTTTAACATATTAAGTTAATAAACACTTTTTAGCTTAACGAGGTCTACATAAAGCCTTAGCGGTATAACGGCAGTGCATTTAGAAGAATTCCGTAATGTTATAATTTTATATTTAGGTATAAATTCGATTTTCTTGTATATACACATTAGCAAGCGATATCGAGATGCTTCAAATCATTAGTTTAACATATTTAAGTTTATTAACCTTCTTTAACGTATTGAAGTTGATATAAAGCCATAACGGTAGTGCATTTGGAAGAATTCCGTAATCTTATATTTAAGTATAAAGTCAATTTTCATTTATATACACATTTAGATATCTATATCGAAATGCTTCAAATCATTAGTTTAACATATTAAGTTAATAAACACTTTTTAGCTTAACGAGGTCTACATAAAGCCTTAGCGGTATAACGGCAGTGCATTTAGAAGAATTCCGTAATGTTATAATTTTATATTTAGGTATAAATTCGATTTTCTTGTATATACACATTAGCAAGCGATATCGAGATGCTTCAAATCATTAGTTTAACATATTTAAGTTAATTAACCTTCTTTTACGTATTGAAGTTGATAAAGAGCCATGGCGCCATAACGACAGTACATTTGGAAGAATTCCGTAGTCTTATAAAGGGTGATTTTTTAAGAGCTTGATAACTTTTTTAAAAAAAAAACGCATAAAATTTGCAAAATCTCATCGGTTCTTTATTTGAAACGTTAGATTGGTTCATGACATTTACTTTTTGAAGATAATTTCATTTAAATGTTGACCGCGGCTGCGTCTTAGGTGGTCCATTCGGAAAGTCCAATTTTGGGCAACTTTTTCGAGCATTTCGGCCGGAATAGCCCGAATTTCTTCGGAAATGTTGTCTTCCAAAGCTGGAATAGTTGCTGGCTTATTTCTGTAGACTTTAGACTTGACGTAGCCCCACAAAAAATAGTCTAAAGGCGTTAAATCGCATGATCTTGGTGGCCAACTTACGGGTCCATTTCTTGAGATGAATTGTTGTCCGAAGTTTTCCCTCAAAATGGCAATAGAATCGCGAGCTGTGTGGCATGTAGCGCCATCTTGTTGAAACCACATGTCAACCAAGTTCAGTTCTTCCATTTTTGGCAACAAAAAGTTTGTTAGCATCGAACGATAGCGATCGCCATTCACCGTAACGTTGCGTCCAACAGCATCTTTGAAAAAATACGGTCCAATGATTCCACCAGCGTACAAACCACACCAAACAGTGCATTTTTCGGGATGCATGGGCAGTTCTTGAACGGCTTCTGGTTGCTCTTCACCCCAAATGCGGCAATTTTGCTTATTTACGTAGCCATTCAACCAGAAATGAGCCTCATCGCTGAACAAAATTTGTCGATAAAAAAGCGGATTTTCTGCCAACTTTTCTAGGGCCCATTCACTGAAAATTCGACGTTGTGGCAGATCGTTCGGCTTCAGTTCTTGCACGAGCTGTATTTTATACGGTTTTACACCAAGATCTTTGCGTAAAATCTTCCATGTGGTCGAATAACACAAACCCAATTGCTGCGAACGGCGACGAATCGACATTTCACGGTCTTCAGCCACACTCTCAGAAACAGACGCAATATTCTCTTCTGTACGCACTGTACGCATTCGTGTGGTTGGTTTAATGTCCAATAAAGTAAACTGAGTGCGAAACTTGGTCACAATCGCATTAATTGTTTGCTCACTTGGTCGATTATGTAGACCATAAATCGGACGTAAAGCGCGAAACACATTTCGAACCGAACACTGATTTTGGTAATAAAATTCAATGATTTGCAAGCGTTGCTCGTTAGTAAGTCTATTCATGATGAAATGTCAAAGCATACTGAGCATCTTTCTTTTTGACACCATGTCTGAAATCCCACGTAATCTGTCAAATACTAATGCATGAAAATCCTAACCTCAAAAAAATCACCCGTTATTTAGGTATAAAGTCGATTTTCTTGTATATATGCATTAAACAGTCGACATCGAAATGCTTCAAATCATTAGTTTAACATAGTTAAGTTAATAAAGTTTCTTTAACGCCTGAAGTTAACATAACGCCATGGCGCCATAACGGCAGTGCATGTAGAAGAATTCTGTAATCGTATATTTAGGTATGTAGTCGATTTTCTTGGATTTACACATTTAGCAATCGATATCGAAAATCTTCAAATAACTGGTTTAGCATATTTAATTAAACTTGTTTATCGTACTGAAGTTTAAGTACAGCCATAACGGCATAACGGCAGTATATTTGGGTGAATTCCGTAAACTTTTATTTACGTATAAAATCGATTTTCTTGCATATACACATTAAGCAATCGATATCGAAATGCTTCAACTCATTAGTTTAACATATTTAAGTTAATAAACCTTCTTTAACGATCTGAAGTTGGCATAACGGCAGTGGATGTAGAAGAATTCCGTAATCTTATATCTAGGTATAAAGTCGATTTTCTTGTATATATGCATTCAGAAATCGATAACGAAATGCTTTAGATCATAAGTTTAACATATTTGAGTTAATTAACCATCTTTAACTTATTGAAGGTGAAATAAAGCCATGGCGCCATAACGACAGTAATTTGGAAGAATTCCGTAATCTTATATTTAGGTATAAAGTCGATTTTCTTGTATATATGTATTTAGAAATCGATATCGAAATGCTTCAAATAACTGGTTTAAAATATTTAAGTTAATAAACCTTCTTTAACCTACCGAAGGTGACATGAAGCCATGGCGGCATAACGGCAGTGCATTTAAGAATTCCGTAATCTCGTATTTAGGTATAAAGTCGATTTTCTTGTATATACATATTTAGCAATCTATATCGAAATGCCTTAAATCATTAGTTTAACATATTTAAGTTAATAAACCTTCTTTAACGCACTGAAGTCTACATAAAGCCTTAACGGTATAACTGCACTGCATTTAGAAGAATTCCATTATCTTGTATTTAGGTACAAATTCGACTTACTTGTATATGCTCATTTAGCCAGCGATATCAAAATGCTTCAAACCATTAGTTTAACATATTTAAGTTAATTAACCTTCTTTAACGTATTGAAGTTGATATAAAGCCATAACGACAAAACATTTGGAAGAATTCCGTAATCTTATATTTAGGTATAAAGTCGATTTACTTGTATATATGCATTTAGAAATCGATATCGAAATGCTTCAAATCATTAGTTTAACATATATAAGTTAATTAACCATCTTTAACGTATTGAAGGTGAAATAAAGCCATGGCGCCATAACGACAGTAATTTGGAAGAATTCCGTAAACTTATATTTGGGTATAAAGCCGATTTTCTTGTATATATGCATTAAGCAATCGATATCGAAATGCTTCAAATAACTGGTTTAACATATTTAAGTTAATAAACCTTCTTTATCTAACTGAAGTTAACATAAAGCCATGGCGGAATAACGGCAGTGCATTTGGAAGAATTCCGTTATCCTATGTTTAGGTATAAAGTCAAGTTTCTTGTACTAGCACATTAAGCAATCGATATCGAAATGCTTCAAATAACTGGCTTAAAATATTTAAGTTAATAAACCTTCTTTAACCTACCGAAGGTGACATGAAGCCATGGCGGCATAACGGCAGTGCATGTAGAAGAATTCCGTAATTTTATATTTAGGTATAAATTCGATTTTTTTGTATAAACACATTTAGCAATCGATATTGAAATGCTTCAAATCTTTAGTTTAACATATTTAAGTTAATTAACCCTCTTTATCTTACTTAAGTCTACATAAAGCCTTTACGGTATAACTGCAGTGCATTTAAGAATTCCGTAATCTCGTATTTAGGTATAAATTCGATTTTCTTGAATACACACATTTAGCAAGCGATATCGAAATGCTTCAAATCATTAGTTTAACATATTTAAGTAAGTTAAACTTCTTAAACGATCTGAAGTGGGCATACAGCCATGGAGGCATAACGGCAGTGCATGTAGAAGAATTCCATAATCTTATAATTAGGTATAAGGTCGATTTTCTTGTATATACATATTTAGCAATCTATATCGAAATACCTTAAATCATAAGTTTAACATATTTAAGTTAATAAACCTTCTTTAACGCACTGAAGTCTACATAAAGCCTTAACGGTATAACTGCACTGCATTTAGAAGAATTCCATTATCTTATATTTAGGTATAAATTCGACTTACTTGTATATGCTCATTTAGCCAGCGATATCAAAATGCTTCAAACCATTAGATTAACATATTTAAGTTGATTAACCTTCTTTAACGTATTGAAGTTGATATAAAGCCATAACGACAGTACATTTGGAAGAATTCCGTAATCTTATATTTAGGTATAAAGTCGATTTTCTTGCATATATGCATTTAGAAATCGATATCGAAATGCTTCAAATCATTAGCTTAACATATTTAAGTTAATTAACCATCTTTAACGTATTGAAGGTGAATTAAAGCCAAGGCGCCATAACGACAGTAATTTGGAAGAATACCGTAATCTTATATTTGGGTATAAAGTCGATTTTCTTGTATATATGCATTAAGCAATCGATATCGAAATGCTTCAAATAACTGGTTTAACATATTTAAGTTAATAAACCTTCTTTATCTAACTGAAGTTAACATAAAGCCATGGCGGAATAACGGCAGTGCATTTGGAAGAATTCTGTTATCCTATGTTTAGGTATAAAGTCAAGTTTCTTGTACTAGCACATTTAGCAATCGATATCGAAATGCTTCAAATAAATGGTTTAAAATATTTAAGTTAATAAACCTGCTTTAACATACCGAAGGTGATATGAAGCCATGGCGGCATAACGGCAGTGCATGTAGAAGAATTCCGT
Source organism: Bactrocera correcta (assembly GCA_027475135.1). Taxonomy (NCBI): domain Eukaryota; kingdom Metazoa; phylum Arthropoda; class Insecta; order Diptera; family Tephritidae; genus Bactrocera; species Bactrocera correcta. The sequence continues at coordinate 43,965 of JAPZAG010000178.1, read as the reverse complement.
TATTTTGTATTTAGGTATAAAATCGATTTTTTTGTTTAAACAAATTTAGCAGTCGATATCGAAATGCTTCAAATCATTAGTTTAACATATTTAAGTTAATAAACCCTCTTTATCTTACTTAAGTCTACATAAAGCCTTAACGGTATAACTGCAGTGCATTTAAGAATTCCGTAATCTCGTATTTAGGTATAAATTCGATTTTCTTGAGTACACACATTTAGCAAGCGATATCGAAATGCTTCAAATCATTAGTTTAACATATTTAAGTTAATAAACCTTCATTAACGATCAGAAGTGGGCATACAGTCATGCAGGCATAACGGCAGTGCATGTAGAAGAATTCCATAAACTTATATTTAGGTGTAAAGTCGATTTTCTTGTATATACATATTTATCTATCGATATCGAAATGCTTCACATAATTAGTTTAACATTTTAAGTTAATAAACATTTTTTAGCTTACTGAAGTCTACATAAAGCCTTAACGGTATAACGGCAGTGCATTTGGAAGAATTCCGTAATGTTATAATTTTATATTTAGGTGTAAAGTCGATTTTCTTGCATTTACACATTTAGCAGTCGATATCAAAATGCTTCAAATCATTAGTTTAACATATTTAAGTTAATTAACCTTCTTTAACGTATTGAAGTTGACATAAAGCCATGGCGGCATAACGACAGTACATTTGGAAGAATTCCGTAATCTTATATTTAGGTATAAAGTCGATTTTCTTGTATATACACATTTAGCAATCGATATCGAAATGCTTCAAATCATTAGTTTAACATATTTAAGTTAATAAACTTTTTTTAGCTCACTGAAGTCTACATAAAGCCTTAACGGCATAACGGCAGTGCATTTAGAAGAATTCCGTGATCTTATATTAAGTATAAATTCGTTTTTCTTGTATATACACATTTAGCAATCTATAACGAAATGCCTCAAATCATTAGTTTAACATATTTAAGTTAATAAACCTTCTTTAACGCACTGAAGTCTACATAAAGCCTTAACGGTATAACTGCACTGCATTTGGAAGAATTCCGTAATCTTATATTTAGGTATAAAGTCGATTTTCTAGTATATACACATTTAGCAATCGATATCGAAATGCTTCAAATCATTAGTTTAACATATTTAAGTTAATAAACTTTTTTTAGCTCACTGAAGTATACATAAAGCCTTAACGGCATAACGGCACTGCATTTAGAAGAATTCCGTTATCTTATATTTAGGTATAAATTCGACTTTCTTGTATATGCTCATTTAGCAAGCGATATCAAAATGCTTCAAACCTTTAGTTTGACATATTTAAGTTAATTAACCTTCTTTAACGTATTGAAGGTGAAATAAAGCCATGGCGCCATCACGACAGTAATTTGGAAGAATTCCATAATCTTATACTTAGGTATAAAGTCGATTTTCTTGTATATACACATTTAGTAATCGATATCGAAATGCTTCAAATCATTAGTTTAACATATTAAAGTTAATTAACCATCTTTAACGTATTGAAGGTGAAATAAATCCATGGCATCATATCGACAGTAATTTGGAGGAATTCCATAATCTTATATTTAGGTATAAAGTCGATTTTCTTGTATATATGCATTTAGAAATCGATATCGAAATGCTTCAAATCATTATTTAACATATTTAAGTTAATTAACCATCTTTAACGTATTTAAGGTGAAATAAAGCCATGGCGCCATAACGACAGTAATTTGGAAGAATTCCGTAAACTTATATTTAGGTATAATGTCGATTTTCTTGTATAGATGCATTTAGAAATCGATATCGAAATGCTTCAAATAACTGGTTTAACATATTTAAGTTAATAAACCTTCTTTAACCTACCGAAGGTGACATAAAGCCATGGCGGAATAACGGCAGTGCATGTAGAAGAATTCCGTAATTTTATATTTAGGTATAAAATCGATTTTTTTGTATAAACACATTTAGCAATCGATATCGAAATGCTTCAAATCATTAGTTTAACATATTTAAGTTAAGTAACCCTCTTTATCTTACTTAAGTCTACATAAAGCCTTAACGGTATAACTGCAGTGCACTTAGAAATTCCGTAATCTCGTATTTAGGTATAAATTCGGTTTTCTTGAATACACACATTTAGCAAGCGATATCGAAATGCTTCAAATCATTAGTTTAACATATTTAATTAAGTTAAACTTCTTAAACGATCTGAAGTGGGCATACAGCCATGGAGGCATAACGGCAGTGCATGTAGAAGAATTCCATAATCTCATATTTAGGTATAAAGTCGATTTTCTTGTATATACATATCTAGCAATCTATATCGAAATGCCTTAAATCATTAGTTTAACATATTTAAGTTAATAAACCTTCTTTAACGCACTGAAGTCTACATAAAGCCTTAACGGTATAACTGCACTGCATTTAGAAGAATTCCGTTATCTTATATTTAGTTATAAATTCGACTTACTTGTATATGATCATTTAGCCAGCGATATCAAAATGCTTCAAACCATTAGTTTAACATATTTTAGTTAATTAACCTTCTTTAATTGATATTTTTTATTGAAGTTGATATAAAGCCAAAACGACAGTACATTTGGAAAAATTCCGTAATCTTATTTTTAGGTATAAAGTCGATTTTCTTGTATATATGCATTTAGAAATCGATATCGAAATGCTTCAAATCATTAGTTTAACATATTTAAGTTAATTAACCATCTTTAACGTATTGAAGGTGAAATAAAGCCATGGCGCCATAACGACAGTAATTTGGAAGAATTCCGTAATCTTATATTTGGGTATAAAGTCGATTTTCTTGGATTTACAATCGATATCGAAAATCTTCAAATAACTGGTTTAGCATATTTAGGTTAATTAAACTTCTTTATCGTACTGAAGTTTAAATAAAGCCATAACGGCATAACGGCAGTATATTTGGGTGAATTCCGTAATCTTTTATTTACGTATAAAATCGATTTTCTTGTATATACACATTTAGCAATCGATATCGAAATGCTTCATCTCATATCTCATTAGTTTAACATATTTAAGTTAATAAACCTTCTTTAACGATCTGAAGTTGGCATAACAGCAGTGGATGTAGAAGAATTCCGTGATCTTATATTTAGGTATAAAGTCGATTTTCTTGTATATATCAATTTAGAAATCGATATTGAAATGCTTCAAATCATTAGTTTAACATATTTAAGTTAATTAACCTTCTTTAACGCATTGAAGTTGATGTAAAGCCATGGCGGCAAAACGACAGTAATTTGGAAGAATTCCGTAATCTTATATTTAGGTATAAAGTCGATTTTCTTGTATATACACATTTAGATATCGATATCGAAATGCTTCAAATCATTAGTTTAACATATTTAAGTTAATAAAACTCCTTTAACGCACTGAACTCTACATAAAGCATTAACGGTATAACTGCACTGCATTTAGAAGAATTCCGTTACCTTATATTTAGGTAAAAATTCGACTTTCTTGTATATACTCATTTAGCAAGCGATATCAAAAAGCTTCAAACCATTAGTTTAACATATTTTAGTTAATTAACCTTCTTTAACGTATTGAAGTTGATATAAAGCCATAACGGCAGTGCATTTGGAAGAAATCCGTAATCTTATATTTAGGTATAAAGTCGATTTTCTTTTATATACACAGTTAGATATCTATATCGAGATGCTTCAAATCATTAGTTTAACATATTAAGTTAATAAACATTTTTTAGCTTACTGAAGTCTACATAAAGCCTTAACGGTATAACGGCAGTGCACTTAGAAGAATTCCGTAATGTTATAATTTTATATCTAGGTATAAATTCGACTTTCTTGTATATACACATTTAGCAAGCGATATCGAAATGCTTCAAATCATTAGTTTAACATTTTTAAGTTAATTAACCTTCATTAACGTATTGAAGTTGATAAAGAGCCATGCCGGCATAACGACAGTACATTTGGAAGAATTCCGTAGTCTTATATTTAGGTATGAGGTCGATTTTCTTGTATATATGCATTAAGCAGTCGATATCGAAATGCTTCAAATAACTGGTTTGACATACTTTAGATAATAAACCTTTTTTAAAACGAACTGAAGTTAATATAAAGCCATAACGACATAACGGCAGTGCATTTCGAAGAATTACGTAATCTTATATTTAGGTATGAATTCGATTTTCTTGTATATACTCATTTAGCAATCGATATCGAAATGCTTCAACTCATTAGTTTAACATATTTAAGTTAATAAAGCTTCTTTAACGCCTGAAGTTAACATAAAGCCATGGCGCCATAACGGCAGTGAATGTAGAAGAATTCCGTAATCTTATATTTAGGTATGTAGTCGATTTTCTTGGATTTACACATTTAGCAATCGATATCGAAAATCTTCAAATAACTGGTTCAGCATATTTAGGTTAATTAACCTTCTTTATCGTGTTGAAGTTTAAATAAAGCCATAACGGCATAACGGCAGTATATTTGGGTGAATTCCGTAATCTTATATTTAGGTATAAAATCGATTTTCTTGTATATACACATTTAGCAATCGATATCGAAATTCTTCAACTCATTAGTTTAACATATTTAAGTTAATAAACCTTCTTTAACGATCTGAAGTTGGCATAACAGCAGTGGATGTAGAAGATTTCCGGAATCTTATATTTAGGTATAAAGTCGTTTTTTCTAGTATATATCAATTTAGAAATCGATATTGAAATGCTTCAAATCATTAGTTTAACATATTTAAGTTAATTAACCTTCTTTAACGCATTGAAGTTGATGTAAAGCCATGGCGGCATAACGACAGTAATTTGGAAGAATTCCGTAATCTTATATTTAGGTATAAAGTCGATTTTCTTGTATATACACATTTAGATATCGATATCGAAATGCTTCAAATCATTAATTTAACATATTTAAGTTAATAAAACTCCTTTAACGCACTGAACTCTACATAAAGCATTAACGGTATAACTGCACTGCATTTAGAAGAATTCCGTTACCTTATATTTAGGTATAAATTCGACTTTCTTGTATATACTCATTTAGCAAGCGATATCAAAAAGCTTCAAACCATTAGTTTAACATATTTTAGTTAATTAACCTTCTTTAACCTATTGAAGTTGATATAAAGCTATAACGGCAGTGCATTTGGAAGAAATCCGTAATCTTATATTTAGGTATAAAGTCGATTTTCTTTTATATACACATTTAGATATCTATATCGAGATGCTTCAAATCATTAGTTTAACATATTAAGTTAATAAACATTTTTTAGCTTACTGAAGTCTACATAAAGCCTTAACGGTATAACGGCAGTGCACTTAGAAGAATTCCGTAATGTTATAATTTTATATTTAGGTATAATTTCGACTTTCTTGTATATACACATTTAGCAAGCGATATCGAAATGCTTCAAATCATTAGTTTAACATATTTAAGTTAATTAACCTTCTTTAACGTATTGAAGTTGATAAAGAGCCATGCCGGCATAACGACAGTACATTTGGAAGAATTCCGTAGTCTTATATTTAGGTATGAGGTCGATTTTCTTGTATATATGCATTAAGCAGTCGATATCGAAATGCTTCAAATAACTGGTTTGACATACTTTAGATAATAAACCTTCTTTAACGAACTGAAGTTAATATAAAGCCATAACGGCATAACGGCAGTATATTTGGGTGAATTACGTAATCTTATATTTAGGTATGAATTCGATTTTCTTGTATATACTCATTTAGCAATCGATATAGAAATGCTTCAAATCATTAATTTAACATATTTAAGTTAATAAAGCTTCTTTAACGCCTGAAGTTAACAAAAAGCCATGGCGCCATAACGGCAGTGAATGTAGAAGAATTCCGTAATCTTATATTTAGGTATGTAGTCGATTTTCTTGGATTTACACATTTAGCAATCGATATCGAAAATCTTCAAATAACTGGTTCAGCATATTTAGGTTAATTAACCTTCTTTATCGTGTTGAAGTTTAAATAAAGCCATAACGGCATAACGGCAGTATATTTGGGTGAATTCCGTAATCTTATATTTAGGTATAAAATCGATTTTCTTGTATATACACATTAAGCAATCGATATCGAAATGCTTCAACTCATTAGTTTAACATATTTAAGTTAATAAACCTTCTTTATCCTACTAAAGTTTACATAAAGCCGTAACGGTATAACAGCAGTGCATTTGGAAGAACTCCGTAATCTAATATTTAGGTATAAAGTCGATTCTGTTGTATATACACATTTAGCAATCGATATAGGAAAGCTATAGCTCATAAGTTTATCATATTTAAGTAAATAAACCTTCTTTAACGATCTGAAGTGGGCATACAGCCATGAAGGCATAACGGCAGTGCATGTAGAAGAATTCCATTATCTTATTTTTAGGTATAAAGTCGATTTTCTTGTATATACATATTTTGCTATCGATATCGAAATGCTTCAAATCATTAGTTTAACATATTAAGTTAATAAATATTTTTTAGCATTTAGAAGAATTCCGTAATGTTATAATTTTATATTTAGGTGTAAATTCGATTTTCTTGCATTTACACATTTAGCAGTCGATATCAAAATGCTTCAAATCATTAGTTTAACATATTTAAGTTAATTAACCTTCTTTAACGTATTGAAGTTGACATAAAGCCATGGCGGCATAACGACAGTACATTTGGAAGAATTCCGTAATCTTATATTTAGGTATAAAGTCGATTTTCTTGTATATACACATTTGCCAATCGATATGGAAATGCTTCAAATCATTAGCTTAACATATTTAAGTTAATAAACCTTCTTTAACTCACTGAAGTCTACATAAAGCCTTAACGGAATAACGGCAGTGCATTAAGAAGAATTTCGTTATCTTATATTAAGGTATAAATTCGATTTTCTTGTATATACACATTTAGCAATCTATATCGAAATGCTTCAATTCATTAGTTTAACATGTTTAAGTTAATAAACCTTCTTTAACGCACTGAAGTCTACATAAAGCCTTAACGGTATTACTGCACTGCATTAAGTAGAATTCCGTTACCTTATATTTAGGTATAAATTCGACTTTCTTGTATATATGCATTTAGAAATCGATATGGAAATGCTTCAAATCATTAGTTTAACATATTAAGTTAATAAACATTTTTTAGCTTACTGAAGTCTACATAAAGCCTTAACGGTATAACGGCAGTGCACTTAGAAGAATTCCGTAATGTTATAATTTTATATTTAGGTATAAATTCGATTTTCTTGTATATATGCATTAAGCAGTCGATATCGAAATGCTTCAAATAACTGGTTTAACATACTTAAGTTAATAAACCTTCTTTAACGAACTGAAGTTAATATAAAGCCCTAACGACATAACGGCAGTGCATTTAGAAGAATTACGTAATCTTATATTTAGGTATGAATTCGATTTTCTTGTATATACTCATTTAGCAATCGATATCGAAATGCTTCAAATCATTAATTTAACATATTTAAGTTAATAAAGCTTCTTTAACGCCTGAATTTAACATAAAGCCATGGCGTTATAACGGCAGTACATGTAGAAGAATTCCGTTATCTTATATTTAGGTATGTAGTCGATTTTCTTGGATTTACACATTTAGCAAGCGATATCGAAAATCTTCAAATAACTGGTTTAGCATATTTTGGTTAATTAACCTTCTTTATCGTGTTGAAGTTTAAATAAAGCCATAACGGCATAACGGCAGTATATTTGGGTGAATTCCGTAATCTTATATTTAGGTATAAAATCGATTTTCTTGTATATACTCATTTAGCAATCGATTTCGAAAATCTTCAACTCATAAGTTTAATATAATTAAGTTAATAAACTTTCTTTACCGATCTGAAGTTGGAATAAAGCCATGGCGCCATAACGACAGTAATTTGGAAGAATTCCGTAATCTTATATTTAGGTATAAAGTCGATTTTGTTGTATATACACAGTTAGCAATCGATATCGAGATGCTTCAACTCATTAGCTTAACATATTTAAGTTAATAAACCTTCTTTAACGATCTGAAGTTGGCATATAGCCACGGCGGCATTACGGCAGTTCATGTAGAAGAATTCCGTAATCTTTTATTTAGGTATATAAAGTCGATTTTCTCTTATATTCACATTTAGATATCGATAGCGAAATGCTTTAAATCATTAATTTAACATATTTAAGTTAATTAACCTTCTTTATCTTACTGAAGTTTACATAAAGCCATAACGGTATAACGGCAGTGCATTTGGAAGCATTTCGTAAATTTATATTTAGGTATAAAGTCTATTTTGTTGTATATACACATTTAGCAATCAATATCGAGATGCTTCAACTCATTAGTTTAACATTTTTAAAGTATTAAACCTTCTTTAACGAACTGAAGTTGGCATAAAGCCATGGCGGCAAAACGGCAGTGCATGTAGAAGAATTCCGTTATCTTATATTTAGGTAAAAAGTCGATTTTCTTGTATATACGCAATTAGCAATCGATATCGAAATGCTTCAAATCATTAGCTTAACATATTTAAGTTAAATAACCCTCTCTATCTTACTGAAGTCTACATTAAGCCTTAACGGCATAACGGCAGTGCATTTCAAAGAATTCCGTTATCTTATATTTAGGTATAAAGTCGATTTTGTTTTATATACACATTTAGCAAGCGATATCGAAATGCTTCAACTCATTAGTTTAATATATTTAAGTTAATAAACCTTCTTTAACGAACTGAAGTTGGCATAAAGCCATGGCGGCATAACGTCAGTGCATGTAGAAGAATTCCGTTATCTTATATTTAGGTATAAAGTCGATTTTCTTGTATATACACAATTAGCAATCGATATCGAAATGCTTCAAATCATTAGCTTAACATATTTAAGTTAATTAACCCTCTCTATCTTACTGAAGTCTACATTAAGCCTTAACGGCATAACGGCAGTGCATTTAAAAGAATTCCGTTATCTTATATTTAGGTATAAAGTCGATTTTGTTGTATATACACATTTAGCAAGCGATATCGAAATGCTTCAAATCATTAGTTTAATATATTTAAGTTAATTAACCTTCTTTAACGTATTGAAGTTGATATAAAGCCATGGTGGCATAACGGCAGTGCATTTAGAAGAATTACGTAATCTTATATTTAGGTATAAAGTCGATTTTCTTGTAGATATACATTTAGCAAGCGATATCGAAATGCTTCAAATCATTAGTTTAACATATTTAAGTTAATTAACCTTCTTTAACGTATTGAAGTTGATATAAAGCCATGGCGGCACAACGGCAGTGCATTTAGAAGAATTTCGTAATCTTGTATTTAGGTATAAAGTCTATTTTGTTGTGACCCATCTGGCAACGCTGTAACTTTTAACAGCGCTGACAAATCGGCTAATGTCATACCGCGTTAGAAGCGCCATTCGAAGACAATTTATATAATGGAACAGTACACTCCAAAAGAACGCGCTGAAATTGTTCAGCTTTATATTCAAAAAAACTTTTCAATTGTGTTAACTCAACGTGCGTTTCGCAAAAAAAATAAAGTGAAAAGTGCTCCAGTTAAGAACACAATTAAGTCTTTATACGCAAAATTTGTGAACACCGGTAATCTCAGTAATGCCAGTCATGCATCCAGACAACGCACAAGACGTTCTGATGAAAATATCGAAGCTGTACGAGCCAGTATTGAGGAGACTCCATCGACATCGAGTTATCGCCGCTCTCAGGAATTAGACATCTCTCGCACCACTCTCCGACGCATAATTCATAAAGATTTGAAGACGTTTCCATATAAAATTCAAATGGCACAAAAACTAAACCCAGCTGATTATCCGCGACGCCTTAATTTTGGCAAATGGGCCATCGAAATGGCTGAAAACGAACTTGACTTTTGGCGAAAACTCATCATGTCAGACGAGGCACATTTCTCGTTGAATGGAGGCGTAAACAAGCAAAATTGCCGATTTTATGCCACCGAAAATCCTCAATTAATTGAAGAACAGCCTCTTTACGACCAAAAAGTAACAGCTTGGTGCGATGTTTGCGCGAATATGATCATCGGACCGTATTTTTTCGAAGACGATGATGGAGCCACGACAACAGTCAATGGTGAGCGTTATCGAGCCATGATAACGGATTTTGTGATACCCATTATTCGCGAAAATGACATGGATAACTTCTGGTTTCAACAGGACGGGGCTACATGCCATACAGCTCGACCAACAATCAATTAATTGCGACCATTTTTCCCCGGGCGATTGATATCGGAAAATGGTGATGTTGACTGGCCACCGAGATCACCAGATTTGACGCCACCAGACTTTTATTTGTGGGGTTATTTGAAATCCAAGGTATACGCTAATAAGCCAAAGACATTAGCTCAACTGAAAGCCAACATTCGACGTGAAACAGCCGCCATATCATCCGAAACATTGGCCAAAGTCATGGAAAATGTCGAAAAAAGAGTGCATTTAGCTGTCAAAGCTAAAGGTGCCCATTTACGCGATCTAATTTTTAAATATTAGCTGAAACAAATCCCCTTGGACCAAAATAAATTATTTTTGAAATGAACAAAAAACATTGTTTTCTTTTGTTCTTTTTTTTTAGAAACAAATGGGTCAACTTTAAAAGGCCTACCCTGTATATACACATCTAGCAAGCGATATCGAAATGCTTCAACTCATTAGTTTAACATATTTAAGTTAATAAACCTTCTTTAACGAACTGAAGTTGCATAAAGCCATGGCGGCATAACGGCAGTGCATGTAGAAGAATTCCGTTATCTTATATTTAGGTATAAAGTCGATTTTCTCGTATATACACACTAAGCAAGCGATATCGAAATGCTTCAAATCATTAGTTTAACATATTTAAGTTAATTAACCTTCTTTAACGTATTGAAGTTGATATAAAGCCATGGCGGCATAACGGCAGTGCATTTAGAAGAATTCCGTAATCTTATATTTAGGTATAAAGTCGATTTTGTTGTATATACACATTTAGCAATCGATATCGAGATGACTCAACTCATTAGTTTAACATATTTATGTTAATAAACTTTCTTTAACGAACTGTAATTGGCATAAAGCCATTGGCGGCATAACGGCAGTGCATGTAGGAGAATTCCGTTATCTTATATTTAGGTATAAATTCGATTGTGTTGTATATACACATTTAGCAATCGATATCGAGATGTTTCAACTGATTAGCTTAACATATTTAAGTTAATAAACCTTCTTTAACGATCTGAAGTTGGCATATAGAAACGGCGGCATTACGGCAGTGCATGTAGAAGAATTCCGTAATCGTTCACTTAGGTATAAAGTCGATTTTCTTTTATATAGACATTTAGATATCGACATCGAAATGCTTCAAATCATTAGTTTAACATATTAAGTTAATAAACCTTTTTTAGCTTACTGAAGTCTACATAAGGCCTTAACGGTATAACGGCAGTGCATTTAGAAGAATCCCGTTATCTTATATTTAGGTATAAATTCGATTTTGTTGTATATACGCATTTAGCAATCGACATCGAAATTCTTCAACTCAATAGTTTAACATATTTAAGTTAATAAACCTTCTTTAACGATCTGAAGTTGGCATAACGGCAGTGCATGTAGAAGAATTCCGTAATCTTTTATTTAGGTATAAAGTCGATTTTCTTGTATATACACGTTTTTCAATCGATATCGAAATGCTTCAAATCATTTGTTTAACATATTAAGTTAATAAACATTTTTTAGCTTACTGAAGTCTACATAAAGCCTTAACGGTATAGCGGCAGCGCATTTAGAAGAATTGCGTAATGTAATAATTTTATATTAAGGTATAAAGTCGATTTTCTAGTATTTGCACATTTAGCAATCGATATCGAAATGCTTCAAACCATTAGTTTAACATATTTAGAATAATTAACCTTCTTTAACGTATTGGAGGTGATACAAAGCCATGGTGGCATAACGACAGTACATTTGGAAGAATTCCGTAATTTTATATTTAGGTATAAAGTCGATTTTCTTGTATATACACATTAAGCAATCGATATGGAAATGCTTCAAATCATAAGTTTAACATATTTAAGTTAATTAATCCTCTTTGTCTTACTGAAGTCTACAAAAGCCTTAACGGCATAACGGCAATGCATTTGGAAGAGTTTCGTAATCTTATATTTAGTTATAAAGTCGATTTTGTTGTATATACGTATTTAGCAATCGATAACGAAACGCTTCAAGTCATTAGTTTAACATATTTAAGTTAACATATTTAAGTTAATTAACCTTCTTTATCTTACTGAAGTTTACATAAAGCCATAACGGTATAACTTATAAATATGTAAACTTATATTTAGGTATAAAGTCGAGTTTGTTGTATATACACATCTAGCAATCGATATGGAGATGCCTCAACTCATTAGTTTAACATATTTAAGTTATTATACCTTCTTTAACGAACTGAAGTTGGCATAAAGCCATGGCGGCATAACGGCAGTGCATGTAGAAGAATTCCGTTATCTTATATTTAGGTATAAAGTCGATTTTCTTGTATATACACATTTAGCAATCGATATCAAAATGCTTCAAATCATTAGTCTAACATATTTAAGTTAATAAACGTTCTTTAACGCACTGAAGTCTACATAAAGCCTTAACGGTATAACTGCGTGCATTCAGATTCCGTAAACTTCTGGTTAGGTATAAAATCAATTTTATTGTATATGCACATTTGGCAAGCGATATCGAAATGCTTCAACTCATAAGTTTAACATATTTATGTTAATAAACCTTCTTTAACGAACTGAAGTTGGCATAAAGCCATGGCGGCATAACGGCAATGCATGTAGAAGAATTCCGTTATCTTATATTTAGGTATAAAGTCAATTTTCTTGTATATACACATTTAGCAAGCGATATCGAAATGCTTCAAATCATTAGTTTAACATATTTAAGTTAATTAACCTTCTTTAACGTATTGAAGTTGATATAAAGCCATGGCGGCATAACGGCAGTGCATTTAGAAGAATTCCGTAATCTTATATTTAGGTATAATGTCGATTTTCTTGTATATACACATTTAGCAAGCGATATCGAAATGCTTTAAATCATTAGTTTAACACATTTAAGTTAATTAACCTTTTTTAACGTATTGAAGTTGGCGAAAAGCCATGGCGGCATAACGACAGTGCATGTAGAAGAATTCCGTTATCTTATATTTAGGTATAAAGTCGATTTTCTCGTATATACACATTTAGCAAGCGATATCGAAATACTTCAAATAATTAGTTTAACATATTTAAGTTAATTAACCTTCTTTAACGTATTGAAGTTGATATAAAACCATGGCGGCATAACGGCAGTGCATTTAGAAGAATTCCGTTATCTTATATTTAGGGATAAAGTCGATTTTGTTGTATATACACATTTAGCAATCGATATCGAGATGCTTCAACTCATTAGTTTAACATATTTAAGTTAATTAGCCTTCTTTAACGACTGAAGTCTACATAAAGCCTTAACGGTATAACTGCGTGCATTCAGATTCCGTAAACTTCTGGTTAGGTATAAAATCAATTTTATTGTATATGCACATTTGGCAAGCGATATCGAAATGCTTCAACTCATAAGTTTAACATATTTATGTTAATAAACCTTCTTTAACGAACTGAAGTTGGCATAAAGCCATGGCGGCATAACGGCAATGCATGTAGAAGAATTCCGTTATCTTATATTTAGGTATAAAGTCAATTTTCTTGTATATACACATTTAGCAAGCGATATCGAAATGCTTCAAATCATTAGTTTAACATATTTAAGTTAATTAACCTTCTTTAACGTATTGAAGTTGATATAAAGCCATGGCGGCATAACGGCAGTGCATTTAGAAGAATTCCGTAATCTTATATTTAGGTATAAAGTCGATTTTCTTGTATATACACATTTAGCAAGCGATATCGAAATGCTTTAAATCATTAGTTTAACACATTTAAGTTAATTAACCTTTTTTAACGTATTGAAGTTGGCGAAAAGCCATGGCGGCATAACGACAGTGCATGTAGAAGAATTCCGTTATCTTATATTTAGGTATAAAGTCGATTTTCTCGTATATACACATTTAGCAAGCGATATCGAAATACTTCAAATAATTAGTTTAACATATTTAAGTTAATTAACCTTCTTTAACGTATTGAAGTTGATATAAAACCATGGCGGCATAACGGCAGTGCATTTAGAAGAATTCCGTTATCTTATATTTAGGGATAAAGTCGATTTTGTTGTATATACACATTTAGCAATCGATATCGAGATGCTTCAACTCATTAGTTTAACATATTTAAGTTAATTAGCCTTCTTTAACGAACTGAAGTTGGCATAAAGCCATGGCGGCATAACGGCAGTGCATTTGGAAGCATTCCGTAAACTTATATTTAGGTAAAAAGTCGATTTTGTTGTATATACACATTTAGCAAGCGATATCGAAATGCTTCAACTCATTAGTTTAACATATTTAAGTTAATAAACCTTCTTTAACGATCTGAAGTTGGCATAAATCCATGGCGGCATAACGGCAGTGCATGTAGAAGAATTTCGTTATCTTATATTTAGGTATAAAGTCGATTTTCTTGTATATACACATTTAGCAAGCGATATCGAAATGCTTCAAATCATTAGTTTAACATATTTAAGTTAATTAACCTTCTTTAACGTATGGAAGTTGATATAAAGCCATGGCGGCATAACGGCAGTGGATTTAGAAGAACTCCGTAATCTTTTATTTAGGTATAAAGTCGATTTTGTTCTACATACACATTTAGCAATCGATATCGAGATGCTTCAACTCATTAGTTTAACATATTTAAGTTATTATACCTTCTTTAACGAACTGAAGTTGGCATAAAGCCATGGCGGCATAACGGCAGTGCATGTAGAAGAATTCCGTTATCTTATATTTAGGTATAAAGTCGATTTTCTTGTATATACACATTAAGCAATCGATATAAAAATGCTGAAAATCATTAGTTTAACATATTTAAGTTAATAAACGTTCTTTAACGCACCGAAGCCTACATAAAGCCTTAACGGTATAACTGCAGTGCATTCAGATTCCGTAAACTTCTGTTTAGGTATAAAGTCGATTTTCTTGTATTTACATATTAAGCAGTCGATATCGAAATGCTTCAAATCATTAGTTTAACATATTTAAGTTAATTAACCCTCTCTATCTTATTGAAGTCTACATAAAGCCTTAACGGCATAACGGCAGTGCATTTTAAAGAATTCCGTTATCTTATATTTAGGTATAAAGTCGATTTTATTGTATATGCACATTTAGCAAGCGATATCGAAATGCTTCAAATCATTAGTTTAACATATTTAAGTTAATTAACCTTCTTTAACGCATTGAAGTTGATATAAAGCCCTGGCGGCATAACGGCAGTGCATGTAGAAGAATTCCGTAATCTTATATTTAGGTATAAAGTCGATTTTGTTGTACATATACATTTAGCAATCGATATCGAAATGCTTCAACTCATTAGCTTAACATATTTAAGTTAATAAACCTTCTTTAACGATCTGACGTTGGCATATAGAAACGGTGGCATAACGGCAGTGCATTTGGGAGAATTTCGTAATCTTATATTTAGGTATAAAGTCGATTTTCTTGTTTATACACGTTTTTTAATCGTGCTTCAAATCATTTGTTTAACATATTAAGTTAATAAACATTTTTTAGCTTACTGAAGTCTACATAAAGCCTTAACGGTATAGCGGCAGTGCATTTAGAAGAATTGCGTAATGTTATTATTTTATATTTAGGAATAAAGTCGATTTTGTTGTATATACACATTTAGCAATCGCTAATGAAATGCTTCAAATCATTAGTTTTACATATTTAAGTTAATAAACTTTCTTTATCTTACTGAAGTTGGAATAAAGCCATGGCGGCATAACCACAGTGCATGTAGAAGAATTCCGTTATCTTATATTCAGGTATAAAGTCGGTTTTGTTGTATATACACATTTAGATATCGACATCGAAATGCTTCAAATCATTAGTTTAACATATTAAGTTAATAAACCTTTTTTAGCTTACTGAATTCTACATAAAGCCTTAACGGTAAAACGGCAGTGCAGTTAGAAGAATCCCGTAATCTTTTATTTAGGTATAAATTCGATTTTGTTGTATATACGCATTTAGCAATCGACATTGAAATGCTTCAACTCAATAGTTTAACATATTTAAGTTAATAAACCTTCTTTAACGATCTGAAGTTGGCATAAAGGCAGTGCATGTAAAAGAATTCCGTAATCTTTTATTTAGGTATAAAGTCGATTTTCTTGTTTATACACGTTTTTTAATCGTGCTTCAAATCATTTGTTTAACATATTAAGTTAATAAACATTTTTTAGCTTACTGAAGTCTAC
Source organism: Bactrocera correcta (assembly GCA_027475135.1). NCBI lineage: Eukaryota > Metazoa > Arthropoda > Insecta > Diptera > Tephritidae > Bactrocera > Bactrocera correcta. The sequence continues at coordinate 27,525 of JAPZAG010000178.1, read as the reverse complement.
ATAAAGCCTTAACGGTATAGCGGCAGTACATTTAGAAGAATTGCGTAATGTTATTATTTTATATTTAGGAATAAAGTCGATTTTCTTTTATATAGACATTTAGATATCGACATCGAAATGCTTCAAATCATTAGTTTAACATATTAAGTTAATAAACCTTCTTTAACGAACTGAAGTTGGAATAAAGCCATGGCGGCATAACCACAGTGCATGTAGAAGAATTCCGTTATCTTATATTCAGGTATAAAGTCGGTTTTGTTGTATATACACATTTAGCAATCGATATCGAGATGCTTCAACTCATTAGCTTAACATATTTAAGTTAATAAACCTTCTTTAACAATCTGAAGTTGGCATGTAGCCACGGCGGCATTTCGGCAGTGCATGTAGAAGAATTCCGTAATCTTTTATTTAGGTATAAAGTCGATTTTCTTTTATATACACACTTAGATATCGACATCGAAATGCTTCAAATCATTAGTTTAACATATTAAGTTAATAAACCTTTTTTAGCTTACCGAACTCTACATAAAGCCCTTACGGTATAACGGCAGTGCATTTAGAAGAATCCCGTTATCTTATATTTACTTATAAATTCGATTTTGTTGTTTATACGCATTTAGCAATCGACATCGAAATGCTTCAACTCAATAGTTTAACATATTTAAGTTAATAAACCTTCTTTAACGATCTGAAGTTGGCATAACGGCAGTGCATGTAGAAGAATTCCGTAATCTTTTATTAAGGTATAAAGTCGATTTTCTTGTATATACACGTTTTTCAATCGATATCGAAATGCTTCAAATCATTTGTTTAACATATTAAGTTAATAAACATTTTTTAGCTTTCTGAAGTCTACATATAGCCTTAACGGTATAGCGGCAGTGCATTTAGAAGAATTGCGTAATGTTATAATTTTAATTTAGGTATAAAGTCGATTTTTTTGTATTTGCACATTTAGCAATCGATATCGAAATGCTTCAAACCATTAGTTTAACATATTTAGAATAATTAACCTTCTTTAACGTATTGAAGGTGATACAAAGCCATGGTGGCATAACGACAGTACATCTGGAAGAATTCCGTAATTTTATATTTAGGTATAAAGTAGATTTTCTTGTATATACACATTAAGCACTCGATATGGAAATGCTTCAAATCATAAGTTTAATATATTTAAGTTATTTAATCCTCTTTGTCTTACTGAAGTCTGCAAAAGCCTTAACGGCATAACGGCAATGCATTTGGAAGAGTTCCGTAATCTTATATTTAGTTATAAAGTCGATTTTTTTGTATATACGTATTTAGCAATCGATAACGAAATGCTTCAAGTCATTAGTTTAACATATTTAAGTTAACATATTTAAGTTAACATATTTAAGTTAATTAACCTTCTTTATCTTACTGAAGTTTACATAAAGCCATAACGGTATAACGGCAGTGCATTTGGAAGAATTCCGTAAACTTATATTTAGGTATAAAGTCGATTTTGTTGTATACACAAATTTAGTAATCGATATCGAGATGCTTCAACTCATTAGTTAAACATATTTAAGTTATTATACCCGCTTTAACGAACTGAAGTTGGCATACAGCCATGGCGGCATAACGGCAGTGCATGCAGAAGAATTCCGTTATCTTATATACACATTTAGCAAGCGATATCGAAATGCTTCGAATCATTAGCTTAACATATTTAAGATAATTAACCTTCTTTAACGTATTGAAGTTGGCATAACGGCAGTGCATGTAGAAGAATTCCGTAATCTTTTATTAAGGTATAAAGTCGATTTTCTTGTATATACACGTTTTTCAATCGATATCGAAATGCTTCAAATCATTTGTTTAACTTATAAATTAATAAACATTTTTTAGCTTACTGAAGTCTACATATAGCCTTAACGGTATAGCGGCAGTGCATTAAGAAGAATTGCGTAATGTTATAAATTTAATTTAGGTATAAAGTCGATTTTTTTGTATTTGCACATTTAGCAATCGATATCGAAATGCTTCAAACCATTAGTTTAACATATTTAGAATAATTAACCTTCTTTAACGTATTGAAGGTGATACAAAGCCATGGTGGCATAACGACAGTACATTTGGAAGAATTCCGTAATTTTATATTTAGGTATAAAGTAGATTTTCTTGTATATACACATTAAACACTCGATATGGAAATGCTTCAAATCATAAGTTTAATATATTTAGGTTATTTAATCCTCTTTGTCTTACTGAAGTCTACAAAAGCCTTAACGGCATAACGGCAATGCATTTGGAAGAGTTCCGTAATCTTATATTTAGTTATAAAGTCGATTTTGTTGTATATACGTATTTAACAATCGATAACGAAATGCTTCAAGTCATTAGTTTAACATATTAAGTTAATAAACATTTTTTAGCTTACTGAAGTCTACATAAAGCCTTAGCGGTATAACGGCAGTGCATTTAGAAGAATTCCGATATCCTATATTTAGGTATTAAGTCGATTTTCTTGTATATACACATTTAGCAATCGATAACGAAATGCTTCAAGTCATTAGTTTAACATATTTAAGTTAATTAACCTTCTTTATCTTACTGAAGTTTACATAAAGCCTTAACGGTATAACGGCAGTGCATGTAGAAGAATTCCGTTATCTTATATTTAGGTATAAAGTCGATTTTCTCGTATATACACATTAAGCAAGTGATATCGAAATGCTTCAAATCATTAGTTTAACATATTTAAGTTAATTAACCTTCTTTAACGATCTGAAGTTGATATAAAGCCATGGCGGCATAACGGCAGTGCATTTAGACGATTTCCGTAATCTTATATTTAGGTATAAAGTCGATTTTGTTGTATATACACATTTAGCAAGCGATATCGAAATGCTTCAACTCATTAGTTTAACATATTTAAGTTAATAAACCTTATTTAACGAACTGAAGTTGGCATAAAGCCATGGCGGCATAACGGCAGTGCATGTAGAAGATTTCCGTTAACTTATATTTAGGCATAAAGTCGATTTTCTCGTATATACACATATAGCAATCGATATCGAAATGCTTCAAATAATTAGTTTAACATATTTAAGTTAATTAACCTTCTTTAACGTATTGAAGTTGATATAAAGCCATGGAGGCATAACGGCAGTGCATTTAGAAGAATTCCGTTATCTTATATTTAGGTATAAAGTCGATTTTGTTGTATATACACATTTAGCAATCGATATCGAGATGCTTCAACTCATTAGTTTAACATATTTAAGTTAATAAACCTTCTTTAACGACCTGAAGTTGGCATAGAGCCATGGCGGCATAACGGCAGTGCATGTAGAAGAATTCCGTTATCTTATATTTAGGTATAAAGTCGATTTTGTTGTATATACACATTTAGCAATCTATACCGAGATGCTTCAACTCATTAGCTTAACATGTTTAAGTTAATAAACCTTCTTTAACGATCTGAAGTTGGCATATAGCCACGGCGGCATTACGGCAGTGCATGTAGAAGAATTCCGTAATCTTTTATTTAGGTATAAGGTCGATTTTCTTTTATATACACATTTAGCAAGCGATATCGAAATGTTTTAAATCATAAGTTTAACATATTTAAGTTAATTAACCTTCTTTAACGTATTGAAGTTGATATAAAGCCATGGCGGCATAACGGCAGTGCATGTAGAAGATTTCCGTAATCTTTTATTTAGGTATAAAGTCGATTTTCTTGTATACACACATTTAGCAAGCGATATCGAAATGCTTCAAATCATTAGTTTAACATATTTAAGTTAATTAACTTCTTTATCTTACTGAAGTTGATATAAAGCCATGGCGGCATAAAGGCAGCGCATTTAGAAGAATTCCGTAATCTTATAGATATTTAGGTATAAAGTCGATTTTATTGTATATACACATTTAGTATCGATTTTCTTGTATATAGACATTTAGCAAGCGATATCGAGATGCTTCAACTCATTAGTTGAACATATTTAAGTTAATAAACCTTCTTTAACGATCTGAAGTTGGCATATAGCCACGGCGGCATTACGGCAGTGCATGTAGAAGAAATCCGTAATCTTTTATTTAGGTATAAAGGCGATTTTCTTTTATATTCACATTTAGATATCGATATCGAAATGCTTCAAATCATTAGTTTAACATATTAAGTTAATAAACATTTTTTAGCTTACTGAAGTCTACATAAAGCCTTAACGGTATAACGGCAGTGCATGTAGAAGAATTCCGTAATCTTATATTTAGGTACAAAGCCCATTTTTTGTATATACACATTTAGCAATCGATATCGAGATGCTTCAACTCATTATTTTAACATATGTAAGTTAATAAACCTTCTTTAACGAACTGAAGTTGGAATAAAGCCATGGCGGCATAGCCACAGTGCATGTAGAAGAATTCCATTATCTTATATTTAGGTATAAAGTCGATTTTGTTGTATATACAAATTAAGCAATCGATATCGAGATGCTTCAACTCATTAGCTCAACATATTTAAGTTAATAAACCTTCTTTAACGATCTGAAGTTGGCATATAGCCACGGCGGCATTACGGCAGTGCATTTAGAAGAATTCCGTAATCTTTTATTTAGGTATATAAAGTCGATATTCTTTTATATTCACATTTAGATATCGATATCGAAATGCTTCAAATCATTAGTTTAACATATTAAGTTAATAAACATTTTTTAGCTTACTGAAGTCTACATAAAGCCTTAACGGTATAACGGCAGTGCATGTAGAAGAATTCCGTTATCTTATATTTAGGTATAAAGTCGATTTTCTTGCATATACACATTAAGCAAGCGATATCGATATGCTTCAAATCATTAGTTTACCATATTAAAGTTAATTAACCTTCTTTAACGTATTGAAGTTGATATAAAGCCATGGCGGCATAACGGCAGTGCATTAAGAAGAATTCCGTTATCCTATATTTAGGTATAAAGTCGATTTTGTTGTATATACACATTTAGCAATCGATGCCGAGATGCTTCAACTCATTTGCTAAACATATTTAAGTTAATAAACCTTCTTTAACGGTCTGAAGTTGGCATATAGCCACGGCGGCATTACGGCAGTGCATGTAGAAGAATTCCGTAATCTTTTATTTAGGTATAAAGTCGATTTTCTTTTATATACACATTTAGACATCGATATCGAAACGCTTCAAATCATTAGTTTAACATATTAAGTTAATAAACATTTTTTAGCTTACTGAAGTCTACAAAAAGCCCTAACGGTATAACGGCAGTGCATGTAGAAGAATTCCGTTATCTTATATTTAGGTATAAATTCGATTTTCTTGTATATACACATTTAGCAAGAGATATCGAAATGCTTCAAATCATTAGTTTAACATATTTAAGTTAATTAACCTTCTTTAACGTATTGAAGTTGATATAAAGCCATGGCGCCATAACGGCAGTGCATTTAGAAGAATTCCGTAATGATATAATTTTATATTTAGGTATAAAGTCGATTTTCTTGTATTTACACATTTAGCAATCGATATCGAAATGCTTCAAACCATTAGTTTAACATATTTAAAATAATATACCTTCTTTAGCGTAATGAAGGTGATATAAAGCCATGGCGGCATAAGGATAGTGCATTTAGAAGAATTCCGTAATCTTATATTTAGGTACAAAGCCGGTTTTGTTGTATATATACATTTAGCAATCGATATCGAGATGCTTCAACTCATTATTTTAACATATGTAAGTTAATAAACCTTCTTTAACGAACTGAAGTTGGAATAAAGCCATGGCGGCATAGCCACAGTGCAAGTAGAAGAATTCCGTTATCTTATATTTAGGTATAAAGTCGATTTTGTTGTATATACACATTTAGCAATCGATATCGAGATGCTTCAACTCATTATCTTAACATATTTAAGTTAATAAACCTTCTTTAACGATCTGAAGTTGGCATATAGCCACGGCGGCATTACGGCAGTGCATGTAGAAGAGTTCCGTTATCTTTTATTTAGGTATAAGGTCGATTTTCTTGTATATACACATTTAGCAAGCGAGCAGTTCATTTAGAAGAATTCCGTTATCTTATATTTAGGTGTAAATTCGATTTTCTTGTATATACACATTTAGCAAGCGATATCGAAATGCTTCAAATCATTAGTTTAACATATTTAAGTTAATTAACCTTCCTTATCCTACTGAAGTTTACCTAAAGCCATTACGGTATAACGGCAGTGCATTTGGAAGAATTCCATAATCTAATATTTAGGTATGAAGTCGATATTCTTGTATATACACATTTAGCAATCGATATCGAGATGGTTCGACTCATTAGCTTAACATATTTAATTTAATATACCTTCTTTAACGATCTGAATTTGGCATATAGCCACGGCGGTATTACGGCAGTGCATTTAAAAGAATTCCGTAATCTTCTCTTTAGGTATAAAGTCGATTTTCTTGTATTTACATATTAAGTAATCGATATCGAAATGCTTCAAATCATTAGTTTAACATATTTAAGTTAATTAACCCTCTCTATCTTACTGAAGTCTACATAAAGCCATAACGGCATAACGGCAGTGCTTTTAAAAAGAATTCCGTTATCTTATATTTAGGTATAAAGTCGGTTTTTGTTGTATATACACAATTAGCAATCGATATCGAGATGCTTTAACTCATTAGTTTAACATATCTAAGTTTATAAACCTTCTTTAACGAACTGAAGTTGGAATAAAGCCATGGCGGCATAACCACAGTGCATGTAGAAGAATTCCGTTATCTTATATTTGGGTATAAAGTCGCTTTTGTTGTACATACACATTAGCAATCGATATCGAGATGCTTCAACTCATTAGCTTAACATATTTAAGTTAATAAACCTTCTTTAACGATCTGAAGTTGGCATATAGCCACGGCGGCATTACGGCAGTGCATGTAGAAGAATTCCGTAATCTTTTATTTAGGTATAAAGTCGATTTTCTTTTATATACACATTTAGCAATCGATATCGAGATGCTTCAACTCATTAGTTTAACATATTTAAGTTAATAAACCTTTTTAACGAACTGAAGTTGAAATAAAGCCATGGCGGCATAACCACAGTGCATGTAGAAGAAGTCCGTTATCTTATATTTAGGTATAAAGTCGATTTTGTTGTATATACACATTTAGCAATCGATATCGAGATGCTTCAACTCATTAGCTTAACATATTTAAGTTAATAAACCTTCTTTAATGAACTGAAGTTGGCGTAAAGCCATGGCGGCATAACGGTAGTGCATGTAGAAGAATTCCGTTATCCTATATTTAGGTATAAAGTCGACTTTCTTGTATATACACATTTAGCAAGCGATATCGAAATGCTTCAAACCATTAGTTTAACACATTTAAAATAATAAACCTTCTTTAGCGTAATGAAGGTGATATAAAGCCATGGCGGCATAAGGACAGTGCATTTAGAAGAATTCCGTAATCTTATATTTAGGTACAAAGCCGATTTTGTTGTATATACACATTTAGCAATCGATATCGAGATGCTTTAACTCATTAGTTTAACATATCTAAGTTTATAAACCTTCTTTAACGAACTGAAGTTGGAATAAAGCCATGGCGGCATAACCACAGTGCATGTAGAAGAATTCCGTTATCTTATATTTAGGTATAAAGTCGCTTTTGTTGTACATACACATTAGCAATCGATATCGAGATGCTTCAACTCATTAGCTTAACATATTTAAGTTAATAAACCTTCTTTAACGATCTGAAGTTGGCATATAGCCACGGCGGCATTACGGCAGTGCATGTAGAAGAATTCCGTAATCTTTTATTTAGGTATAAAGTCGATTTTCTTTTATATACACATTTAGCAATCGATATCGAGATGCTTCAACTCATTAGTTTAACATATTTAAGTTAATAAACCTTTTTAACGAACTGAAGTTGAAATAAAGCCATGGCGGCATAACCACAGTGCATGTAGAAGAAGTCCGTTATCTTATATTTAGGTATAAAGTCGATTTTGTTGTATATACACATTTAGCAATCGATATCGAGATGCTTCAACTCATTAGCTTAACATATTTAAGTTAATAAACCTTCTTTAACGATCTGAAGTTGGCATATAGCCACGGCGGCATTACGGCAGTGCATGTAGAAGAATTCTGTAATCTTTTATTTAGGTATAACGTCGATTTTCTTTTATATACACATTTAGCAAGCGATATCGAAATGCTTCAAATCATTAGTTTAACATATTTAAGTTAATTAACCTTCTTTAGCGTATTGCAGTTAATATGAAGCCATGGCGGCATAACGGCAGTGCATTTGGAAGAATTCCGTAATGTTATAATTTTATATTTAGGTATAAGGTCGATTTTCTTGTATTTACACATTTAGCAATCGATATCGAAATGCTTCAAACCATTAGTTTAACATATTTAAAATAATTAACCTTCTTTAGCGTAACGAAGGTGATATAAAGCCATGGCGGCATAAGAACAGTGCATTTAGAAGAATTCCGTAATCTTATATTTAGGTATAAAGGCGATTTTGTTGTATATACACATTTAGCAAGCGATATCGAAATGCTTCAAATCATTAGTTTAACATATTTAAGTTAATTTACCTTCTTTAACGTATTGAAGTTGATATAAAGCCATGGCGGCATAACGGCAGTGCATTTAGAAGAATTCCGTAATTTTCTATTTATGTATAAAGTCGATTTTCTTGTATTTACATATTTAGGAATCGATATCGAAATGCTTCAAATCATAAGATTAACATATTTAAGTCAATTAACCCTCTTTCTCTTACTGAAGTCTACATAAAGCCTTAACGGCATAACGGCAGTGCATGTAGAAGAATTCCGTTATCTTATATTTAGGTATAAATTCGATTTTCTTGTATATACACACTTAGCAAACGATATCGAAATGCTTTATTCATTAGTTTAACATATTTAAGTTAATTAACCATCTTTAACGTATTGAAGTTGATATAAAGCCATGGCGGCATAACGGCAGTGCATTTAGAAGAATTCCGTAATGTTAAAATTTTATATTTAAGTTTAAAGTCGATTTTCTTGTATTTACATATTAAGTAATCGATATCGAAATGCTTCAAATCATTAGTTTAACATATTTAAGTTAATTAACCCTCTCTATCTTACTGAAGTCTACATAAAGCCTTAACGGCATAACGGCAGTGCATTTAAAAGAATTCCGTTTTCTTATATTTAGGTATAAAGTCGATTTTTGTTGTATATACACAATTAGCAAGCGATATCGAAATGCTTCAACTCATTAGTTTAACATATTTAAGTTAATAAACCTTCTTTAACGAACTGATGGTGGCATAAAGCCATGGCGGCATAACGGCAGTGCATGTAGAAGAATTCCGTTATGCTATATTTAGGTATAAAGTCGATTTTGTTGTATATACACAATTAGCAAGCGATATCGAAATGCTTTAAATCATTAGTTTAACATATTTAAGTTAATTAACCTTCTTTAACGTAAGTTGATATAAAGCCATGGCGGCATAACGGCAATGCATTTAGAAGAATTCCGTAATCTTATATTTAGGTATAAAGTCGATTTTGTTGTATATACACATTTAGCAAGCGATAGCGAAATGCTTCAACTCATTAGTTTAACATATTTAAGTTAATAAACCTTCTTTAACGAGCTGAAGTTGGCATAAAGCCATGGCGGCATAACGGCAGTGCATGTAGAAGAATTCCGTAATCTTTTATTTAGGTATAAAGTCGATTTTCTTGTATATACACATTTAGCAAGCGATATCGAAATGCTTCAAATCATTAGTTTAACATATTTAAGTTAATTAACTTCTTTATCTTACTGAAGTTGATATAAAGCCATGGCGGCATAAAGGCAGTGCATTTAGAAGAATTCCGTAATCTTATATTTAGGTATAAAGTCGATTTTGTTTTATATAAACATTTAGACGTATTCGATATCCGAAATTTGGGCTTAAAACTCATTAGTTTAACATATTTAAGTTAATTAACCTTCTTTAACGATCTGAAGTTGATAAAAAGCCACGGCGGCATTACGGCAGTGCATTTAGAAGAATTCCGTAATCTTTTATTTAGGTATAAAGTCGATTTTCTTTTATATACACATTTAGCTATCGATATCGAAATGCTTCAAATCATTAGTTTAACATTTTTAAGTTAATTAACCTTCTTTAACGTATTGAAGTTGATATAAAGCCATGGCGACATAACGGTAGTGCATTTAGAAGAATTCCGTAATCTTATATTTAGGTATAAAGTCGATTTTCTTGTATATACACATTTAGCAAGCGATATCGAAATGCTTCAAATCATTAGTTTAACATATTTAAGTTAATTAACCTTCTTTAACATATTGAAGTTGATATAACGCCATGGCGGCAAAACGGCAGTGCATTTAGAAGAATTCCGTAATCTTATATTTAGGTATAAAGTCGATTTTGTTGTATATACACATTTAGCAAGCGATATCGAGATGCTTCAAATCATTAGTTTAACATATTTAAGTTAATAAACCCTCTTTAACGAACTGAAGTTGGCATAAAGCCATGGCGGCATAACGGCAGTGCATGTAGAAGAATTCCGTTATCTTATATTTAGGTAAAAGTCGATTTTCTTGTATATACACATTTAGCAAGCGATATCGAAATGCTTCAAATCATTAGTTTAACATATTTAAGTTAATTAACCTTCTTTAACGTATTGAAGTTGATATAAAGCCATGGCGACATAACGGCAGTGCATTTAGAAGAATTCCGTAATCTTATATTTAGGTATAAAGTCGATTTTGTTGTATATACACATTTAGCAAGCGATATCGAGATGCTTCAAATCATTAGTTTAACATATTTAAGTTAATAAACCCTCTTTAACGAACTGAAGTTGGCATAAAGCCATGGCGGCATAACGGCAGTGCATGTAGAAGAATTCCGTTATCTTATATTTAGGTAAAAGTCGACTTTCTTGTATATACACATTTAGCAATCGATACCGAGATGCTTCAACTCATTAGCTCAACATATTTAAGTTAATAAACCTTCTTTAACGAACTGAAGTTGGAATAAAGCCACGGCGGCATAACGGCAGTGCATGTAGAAGAATTCCGTAATCTTTTATTTAGGTATAAAGTCGATTTTCTTGTATCCACACATTCAGCAATCGATATCGAAATGCTTCAAATCATTAGTTTAACATATTTAAGTTAATTAACCTTCTTTATCTTACTGAAGTATACATAAAGCCAAAACGGAATAACGGCAGTGCATTTGGAAGAATTCCGGAATCTTATATTTAAGTAAAAAGTCGATTTTTTTGTATATACACATTTAGCTATCGATATCGAAATGCTTCAAATCATTTGTTTAACATATTTAAGTTAATAAACGTTCTTTAACGCACTGAAGTCTTCATAAAGCCTTAACGGTATAACTGCAGTGCATTCAGAAGAATTTCGTTATCTTATATTTAGGTACATATAAAGTCGATTTTCTTGTATACACATATTTAGCAAGCGATATCGAATTGCTTCAAATCATTAGTTTAACATATTTAAGTTACTTAACTTTCTTTAACGTATTGAAGTTGATATAAAGCCTTGGCGGCATAACGGCAGTGCATTTAGAAGAATTCCGTTATCTTATATTTAGGTATAAAGTCGATTTTGTTGTATATACACATTTAGCAATCGATATCGAGATGCTTCAACTCATTAGCTAAACATATTTAAGTTAATGAACCTTCTTTAGCGATCTGAATTTGGCACATAGCCACGGCGGTATAACGGCAGTGCATGTAGCAGAATTCCGTAATCTTTTATTTAGGTATAAATTCGATTTTCTTTTATATACACATTTAGATATCGATATCGAAATGCTTCAAATCATTAGTTTAACATATTGAATTAATAAACATTTTCTAGCTTACTGAAGTCTACATAAAGCCATAACGGTATAACGGCAGTGCATTTGGAAGAATTCCGTAATCTTATATTTAGGTATAAAGTCGATTTTGTTGTATGTATATACACATTTAGCAATCGATATCGAGATGCTTCAACTCATTAGTTTAACATATTTAAGTTATTAAACCTTCTTTAACGGACTGAAATTGGCATAAAGCCATGGCGGCATAACGGCAGTGCATGTAGAAGAATTCCGTTATTTTATATTTAGGTATAAATTCGATTTTCTTGTATATACACATTTAGCAATCGATATCGAAATTCTTCAAATCATAAGTTTAACATATTAAAGTTAATTAATCCTCTTTGTCTTATTGAAGTCTACAAAAGCCTTAACGGCATAACGGCAGTGCATTTGGAAGAGTTCCGTAATCTTATATTTAGGTATAAAGTCGATTTTCTTGTATCTACACATTCAGCAATCGATATCGAAATGCTTCAAATCATTATTTTAACATATATATGTTTATTAACCTTCTTTATCTTACTGAAGTATACATAAAGCCAAAACGGAATAACGGCAGTGCATTTGGAAGAATTCCGGAATCTTATATTTAGGTAAAAAGTCGATTTTTTTGTATATACACATTTAGCTATCGATATCGAAATGCTTCAAATCATTCGTTTAACATATTTAATTTTTTTTTTTTTTTGTTTCAATATATGTTTTATTTAATGAATCTGCTTTTTGATTTGAAAGCCTAACAATAAGTAATAAAATCTTAAACCTATTTAAAAACCAGACACGCTCAAGCAAGTGGTTGAGCTGTTTTGGTAATACATTGCTCCTCAGTACGCGGGCATATCTCTTCTTTTAAGGCGTGTTTGATCGCAGGAATGTACCAAAGCATTAGCCAAAGGGTTAGGGTGATCACGGAGTTTAGATGTATATTTCATTCTGCTGTCTTCTACTTCTTTCCTTACCATAGAAATACCAAGGTCTTTATGGATATTTTCATTTCGCACGTACCATGGTGAACACGTGATTGATCTAAGCATTTTTGATTGGAACCTTTGTATTATGTCTATATTAGTTGCACAGGTCGTACCCCACAGTTGAATGCCATACATCCAAATCGGCTTTATGACCGCATTATATAAAAGCACTTTGTTGTCTAGGCTAAGTTTGGAGTTTTTGTTTAATAGCCAATTTAAATTTGCAGCTCTTATCTTCATGCAAGTTATTTTACTGGATATATGTTTTTTCCACGCAAGTCTTCTAGCTAGGTGAATACCAAGATAAGTTACTTCATTCGCTTGGGGTTAAAAATTCCGTAATCTTATATTTAGGTATAAAGTCGATTTTGTTGTATATACACATTTAGCAATCGATATCGAAATGCTTCAACTCATTAGCTTAACATATTTAAGTTAATAAACCTTCTTTAACGATCTGAATTTGGCATATAGCCACGGCGGTATTACGGCAGTGCATGTAGAAGAATTCCGTAATCTTTTATTTAGGTATAAAGTCGATTTTCTTTTATATACACATTTAGATATCGATATCGAAATGCTTCAAATCATTAGTTTAACATATTAAGTTAATAAACATTTATTAGCTTACTGAAGTATACATAAAGCCTTAACGGTATAACGGCAGTGCATTTAGAAGAATCCCGTTATCTTATATTTAGGTATGAATTCGATTTTCTTGTATACACTCATTTAGCAATCGATATCGAAATGCTTCAAATCATTAGTTTATCATATTTAAGTTAATTAACCTTCTTTAACGTATTGAAGTTGATATAAAGCCATGGCGGCATAACGGCAGTGCATTTAGAAGAATTCCGTAATGTTAAAATTTTATATTTAGGTATAAAGTCGATTTGCTTGTATTTACACATTTAGCAATCGATATCGAAATGGTTCAAACCATTAGTTTAAAATATTTAAGTTAATAAACCTTCTTTAACGAACTGAAGTTGGAGTAAAGCCATGGCGGCATAACCACAGTGCATGTAGAAGAATTCCGTTATCTTATATTTAGGTATAAAGTCGCTTTTGTTGTACATACACATTTAGCAATCGATATCGAGATGCTTCAACTCATTAGCTTAACATATTTAAGTTAATAAACCTTCTTTAACGATCTGAAGTTGGCATATAGCCACGGCGGCATTACGGCAGTGCATGTAGAAGAATTCCGCAATCTTTTATTTAGGTATAAAGTCGATTTTCTTTTATATACACATTTAGCAATCGATATCGACATGCTTCAACTCATTAGTTAAACATATTTAAGTTAATAAACCTTCTTTAACGTATTCAAGTTGATATAAAGCCATGGCGGCATAACGGCAGTGCATTTAGAAGAATTCCGTAATCTTATATTTAGGTATAACGTCGATTTTCTTTTATATACACATTTAGATATCGATATCGAAATGCTTCAAATCATTAGTTTAACATATTAAGTCAATAAACATTTTTTAGCTTACTGAAGTCTACATAAAGCCTTAACGGTATACTGGCAGTGCATGTAGAAGAATTCCGTTATCTTTTATTTAGGTATAAAGTCGATTTACTTGTATATACACATTTAGCAAGCGATATCGAAATGCTTCAAACCATTAGTTTAACATATTTAAGTTAATTAACCTTCTTTAACGTATTGAAGTTGATATTAAGCCATGGCGACATAACGGCAGTGCATGTAGAAGAATTCCGTAATCTTTTATTTAGGTATAAAGTCGATTTTCTTTTATATACACATTTAGCTATCGATATCGAAATGCTTCAAATCATTAGTTTAACATATTAAGTTAATTAACCTTCTTTAACGTATTGAAGTTGATATAAAGCCATGGCGACATAACGGTAGTGCATTTAGAAGAATTCCGTAATCTTATATTTAGGTATAAAGTCGATTTTCTTGTATATACACATTTAGCAAGCGATATCGAAATGCTTCAAATCATTAGTTTAACATATTTAAGTTAATTAACCTTCTTTAACGAACTGAAGTTGGAATAAAGCCATGGCGGCATAACGGCAGTGCATGTAGAAGAATTCCGTTATCTTATATTTAGGTATAAAGTCGATTTTGTTGTATATACACATTTAGCAACCGATATCGAGATGCTTCAACTCATTAGCTTAACATATTTAAGTTAATAAACCTTCTTTAACGTATTTAAATTGATATAAAGCGATGGTGGCATTACGAAAGTACATTTGGAAGAATTCCGTAGTCTCTGTGTAGACTTCAGTAAGCTAAACAAAGTTCATTAACTTAAATATGTTAAACTAATGATTTAAAGCATTTCGATATCGATTGCTAAATGTGTATATACAAGAAAATCGATTATATACCTAAATATAAGATTAGGGAATTCTTCTAGATGCACTGCCGTTCTGCCGTTATGGCTTTATGTTAACTTCAGTGCGTAAAAAAAGCTTTATTAACTTAAATATGTTAAACTAATGATGTGAAGCATTTCGATATCGATTGCTAAATGAGTATATACAACAAAATCGACTGTATACATAAATATAAGATTACGGAATTCTTCTAGATGCACGGCCGTTATGCCGTTATGGCTTTATGTTAACTTCAGTTCGTTAAAGAAGGTTTATTAACTTAAATATGTTAAACTAATGATGTGAAGCATTTCGATATCGATTGCTAAATGTGTATTTACAAGAAAATCGACTTTTTACCTAATAATAAGATTACGGAATTCTTCTGCATGCACTGCCGTTATGCCGCCACGGCTTTATGTTAACTTCAGTGCGTAAAAGAAGCTTTATTAACTTAAATATGTTAAACTAATGATTTGAAGCATTTCGATATCGATTGCTAAATGAGTATATACAACAAAATCGACTTTATGCCTAAATATAAAATTATAACATTACGGAATTCTTCTAGATGCACTGCCGTTATGCCGTTATGGCTTTATGTTAACTTCCGTTCGTTAAAGAAGGTTTATTAACTTAAATATGTTAAACTAATGATTTGAAGCATTTCATTAGCGATTGCTAAATGTGTATATACAAGAAAATCGACTATATACCTAAATATAAGATTACGGAATTCTTCTGCATGCGCTGCCGTTATGCCGCCACGGCTTTATGTTAACTTCAGTTCGTTAAAGAAGGTTTATTAACTTAAATATGTTAAACTAATGATGTGAAGCATTTCGATATCGATTGCTAAATGTGTATATACAAGAAAATCGACTATATACCTAAATATAAGATTACGGAATTCTTCTGCATGAACTGCCGTTATGCCGCCACGGCTTTATGTTAACTTCGGTGCGTAAAAGAAGCTTTATTAACTTAAATGTGTTAAACTAATGATTTGAAGCATTTCGATATCGATTGCTAAATGAGTATATACAACAAAATCGACTGTATACCTAAATATAAGATAGCGGAATTCTTCCAAATGCACTGCCGTTATACCGTTATGGCTTTATGTAAACTTCAGTAAGATAAAGAAGGATAAATAACTTAAATATGTTAAACTAATTATTTGAAGCATTTCATTAGCGATTGCTAAATGTGTATATACAAGAAAGTCGACTACATACCAAAATATAAGATTACGGAATTCTTCTGCATGCGCTGCCGTTATGCCGCCACGGCTTTATGTTAACTTCAGTGCGTAAAAGAAGCTTTATTAAATTTAATATGTTAAACTAATGATTTGAAGCATTTCGATATCGATTGCTAAATGAGTATATACAACAAAATCGACTTTTACCTAAATATAAGATACGGAATTTTTCCCAAAATGCACTGCCGTTATGCCGTTATGGCTTTATGTTAACTTCAGTAAGAAAAAAGAAGGTTAATTAACTTAAATATGTTAAACTAATAAATTTGAAGCATTTCGATATCGATTGCTAAATGAGTATATACAACAAAATCGACTTTTTACCTAAATATAAGTTTACGGAATTCTTCCAAATGCACGGCCGTTATACCGTTATGGCTTTATGTAAACTTCAGTAAGATAAAGAAGTTTTATTAACTTAATTATGTTAAACTGATGATTTAAAGCATTTCATTATCGATTGCTAAATGTGTATATACAAGAAAGTCGACTTTATACCTAAATATAAGATTACGGAATTCTTCTAGATGCACTGCCGTTATGCCGTTATGGCTTTATGTTAACTTCAGTTCGTTAAAGAAGGTTTATTAACTTAAATATGTTAAACTAATGATGTGAAGCATTTCGATATCGATTGCTAAATGTGTATATACAACAAAATCGACTTTTTACCTAAATATAAGATTACGGAATTCTTCTGCATGCACTGCCGTTATGCCGCCACTGCTGTATGTTAACTTCAGTGCGTAAAAGAAGCTTTATTAACTTAAATATGTTAAACTAATGATTTGAAGCATTTCGATATCGATTGCTAAATGAGTATATACAACAAAATCGACTGTATACCTAAATATAAGATAACGGAATTCTTCCAAATGCACTGCCGTTATACCGTTATGGCTTTATGTAAACTTCAGTAAGATAAAGAAGGTTAAATAACTTAAATATGTTAAACTAATGATTTGAAGCATTTCTTTATCGATTGCTAAATGTGTATATACAACAAAATCGACTTTATACCTAAATATAAGATTACGGAATTCTTCCACATGCACTGCCGTTATGCCGTTACGGCTTTAATGTTAACTTCAGTGAAGTAAAGAAGGTTTATTAACTTAAATATGTTAAACTAATGATTTGAAGCATTTCGTTATCGATTGCTAAATGTGTATATACAAGAAAATCGACTTTTTACCTAAATATAAGATTACGGAATTCTTCCAAATGCACTGCCGTTATGCCGTTATGGCTTTATGTAACTTCAGTACGATAAAGAAGGTTTATTAACTTAAATATGTTAAACTGATGATTTGAAGCATTTCGTTATCGATTGCTAAATGTGTATATACAAAAAAAGTCGACTTTATACCTAAATATAAGATTACAGGAATTCTTCTAAATGCACTGCCGTTATGCCGTTATGGCTTTATGTTAACTTCAGTTCGTTAAAGAAGGTTTATTAACTTAAATATGTTAAACTAATGATTGAAGCATTTCGATATCGATTGCTAAATGTGTATATACAAAAAAAGTCGACTTTATACCTAAATATAAGATTATCGGAATTCTTCTACATGCACTGCCGTTATGCCGCCATGGCTTTATGTTAACTTCAGTTCGTTAAAGAAGTTTATTAACTTAAATATGTTAAACTAATGATTGAAGCATTTCGAGTATCGATTGCTAAATGTGTATATACAACAAAATCGACTTTATACCTAAATATAAGATAACGGAATTCTTCCAAATGCACTGCCGTTATACCGTTATGGCTTTATGTAAACTTCAGTAAGATAAAGAAGGTTAATTAACTTAAATATGTTAAACTAATGATTTGAAGCATTTCGTTATCGATTGCTAAATGTGTATATACAAGAAAATCGACTTTATACCTAAATATAAGATTACGGAATTCTTCCAAATGCACTGCCGTTATGCCGCCACGGCTTTATGTTAACGTCAGTGCGTAAAATAAGCTTTATTTACTTAAATATGTTAAACTAATGATTTGAAGCATTTCGATATCGATTGCTAAATGAGTATATACAACAAAATCGACTTTTTACCTAAATATAAGTTTACGGAATTCTTCCAAATGCACGGCCGTTATACCGCCACGGCTTTATGTTAACGTCAGTGCGTAAAATAAGCTTTATTTACTTAAATATGTTAAACTAATGATTTGAAGCATTTCGATATCGATTGCTAAATGAGTATATACAACAAAATCGACTTTTTATCTAAATATAAGTTTACGGAATTCTTCCAAATGCACGGCCGTTATACCGTTATGGCTTTATGTAAACTTCAGTATGATAAAGAAGTTTTATTAACTTAATTATGTTAAACTGATGATTTAAAGCATTTCGTTATCGATTGCTAAATGTGTATATACAAGAAAGTCGACTTTATACCTAAATATAAGATTACAGAGTTCTTCTAGATGCACTGCCGTTATGCCGTTATGGCTTTATGTTAACTTCAGTTCGTTAAAGAAGGTTTATTAACTTAAATATGTTAAACTAATGATGTGAAGCATTTCGATATCGATTGCTAAATGTGTATATACAACAAAATCGACTTTTTACCTAAATATAAGATTACGGAATTCTTCTGCATGCACTGCCGTTATGCCGCCACTGCTGTATGTTAACTTCAGTGCGTAAAAGAAGCTTTATTAACTTAAATATGTTAAACTAATGATTTGAAGCATTTCGATATCGATTGCTAAATGAGTATATACAACAAAATCGACTATATACCTAAATATAAGATAACGGAATTCTTCCAAATGCACTGCCGTTATACCGTTATGGCTTTATGTAAACTTCAGTAAGATAAAGAAGGTTAAATAACTTAAATATGTTAAACTAATGAATTGAAGCATTTCATTAGCGATTGCTAAATGTGTATATACAAGAAAATCGACTTTATACCTAAATCTAAGATTACGGAATTCTTCTGCATGCACTGCCGTTATGCCGCCACGGCTTAATGTTAACGTTAGTGCGTAAAATAAGCTTTATTTACTTAAATATGTTAAACTAATGATTTGAAGCATTTCGATATCGATTGCTAAATGAGTATATACAACAAAATCGACTTTTTACCTAAATATAAGTTTACGGAATTCTTCCAAATGCACGGCCGTTATACCGTTAAGGCTTTAAGTAAACTTCAGTAAGATAAAGAAGGTTTATTAACTTAAATATGTTAAACTGATGATTTAAAGCATTTCGTTATCGATTGCTAAATGTGTATATACAAGAAAGTCGACTTGATACCTAAATATAAGATTACGGAATTCTTCCAAATGCACTGCCGTTATGCCGCCATGGCTTTATGCCAACTTCCGTTCGTTAAAGAAGGTTTATTAACTTAAATATGTTAAACTAATGATTTGAAGCATTTCGATATCGATTGCTAAATGTGGATATACAATAAAATCGACTTTATGCCTAAATATAAAATTATAACATTACGGAATTCTTCTAAATGCACTGCCGTTATGCCGTTATGGCTTCATGTTAACTTCAGTTCGTTAATGAAGGTTTATTAACTTAAATATGTTAAACTAATGACTTGAAGCATTTCGATATCGATTGCTAAATGTGTATATACAAGAAAGTCGACTTTATATCTAAATATAAGATAACGGAATTCTTCTACATGCACTGCCGTTATGCCGCCATGGCTTTATGCCAACTTCAGTTCGTTAAAGAAAGTTTATTAACTTAAATATGTTAAACTAATGAGTTGAAGCATCTCAATATCGATTGCTTAAGGTGTATATACAACAAAATCGACTTTATGCCTAATATAAGTTTACGGAATTCTTCCAAATGCACTGCCGTTTTACCGTTATGGCTTTATGTAAACTTAAGTAAGATAAAGAAGGTTAATTAACTTAAATATGTTAAACTAATGATTTAAAGCATTTCGTTATCGATTGCTAATGTGTATATACAAGAAAATCAACTTTACACCTAAATATAAGAATACCAAATTCTTCTAAATGCACTGCCGTTATGCCGCCATGGCTTTATGTCAACTTCAATACGTAAAAGAAGCTTTATTAACTTAAATATGTTACACTAATGATTTGAAGCATTTCGATATCGATTGCTAAATGAGTATATACAACAAAATCGACTTTTAACCTAAATATAAGTTTACGGAATTCTTCCAAATGCACGGCCGTTATACCCTTAAGGCTTTTTGTTAACTTCGGTAAGATAAATAAGGTTTATTAACTTAAATATGCTAAACTTATGAGTTGAAGCATCTCGATATCGATTGCTAAATGCGTATATACAAAAAGGCGACTTTATACCTAAATATAAGATTACGGAATTCTTCTAAATGCACTGCCGTTTTACCGTTAAGGCTTTTTGTTAACTTCAGTAAAATAAAGAAGGTTAAATAACTTAAATATGTTAAACTAATGATTTGAAGCATTTCATTAGCGATTGCTAAATGTGTATATACAAGAAAATCGACTATATACCTATATATAAGATTACGGAATTCTTCCAAGTGCACTGCCGTTATACCGTTATGGCTTTATGTTAACTTCAGTTAGTTAAAGAAGGTTTGTTCACTTAAATATGTTAAACTAATGATTTGAAGCATTTCGATATCGATTGCTAAATGAGTATATACAACAAAATCGACTTTTTACCTAAATATAAGTTTACGGAATTCTTCCAAATGCACGGCCGTTATACCGTTAAGGCTTTAAGTAAACTTCAGGAAGATAAAGAAGGTTTATTAACTTAAATATGTTAAACTGATGATTTAAAGCATTTCGTTATCGATTGCTAAATGTGTATATACAAGAAAGTCGACTTGATACCTAAATATAAGATTACGGAATTCTTCCAAATGCACTGCCGTTATGCCGCCATGGCTTTATGCCAACTTCCGTTCGTTAAAGAAGGTTTATTAACTTAAATATGTTAAACTAATGATTTGAAGCATTTCGGTATCGATTGCTAAATGTGGATATACAAGAAAATCGACTTTATGCCTAAATACAAAATTATAACATTACGGAATTCTTCTAAATGCACTGCCGTTATGCCGTTATGGCTTCATGTTAACTTCAGTTCGTTAATGAAGGTTTATTAACTTAAATATGTTAAACTAATGACTTGAAGCATTTCGATATCGATTGCTAAATGTGTATATACAAGAAAGTCGACTTTATACCTAAATATAAGATTTCGGAATTCTTCTACATGCACTGCCGTTATGCCGCCATGGCTTTATGCCAACTTCAGTTCGTTAAAGAAAGTTTATTAACTTAAATATGTTAAACTAATGAGTTGAAGCATCTCAGTATCGATTGCTAAAGGTGTATATACAACAAAATCGACTTTATGCCTAATATAAGTTAACGGAATTCTTCCAAATGCACTGCCGTTTTACCGTTATGGCTTTATGTAAACTTAAGTAAGATAAAGAAGGTTAATTAACTTAAATATGTTAAACTAATGATTTAAAGCATTTCGTTATCGATTGCTAATGTGTATATACAAGAAAATCAACTTTACACCTAAATATAAGATTACCAAATTCTTCCAAATGCACTGCCGTTATGCCGCCACGGCTTTATGTTAACGTCAGTGCGTAAAATAAGCTTTATTTACTTAAATATGTTAAACTAATGATTTGAAGCATTTCGATATCGATTGCTAAATGAGTATATACAACAAAATCGACTTTTTACCTAAATATAAGTTTACGGAATTCTTCCAAATGCACGGCCGTTATACCGCCACGGCTTTATGTTAACGTCAGTGCGTAAAATAAGCTTTATTTACTTAAATATGTTAAACTAATGATTTGAAGCATTTCGATATCGATTGCTAAATGAGTATATACAACAAAATCGACTTTTTATCTAAATATAAGTTTACGGAATTCTTCCAAATGCACGGCCGTTATACCGTTATGGCTTTATGTAAACTTCAGTATGATAAAGAAGTTTTATTAACTTAATTATGTTAAACTGATGATTTAAAGCATTTCGTTATCGATTGCTAAATGTGTATATACAAGAAAGTCGACTTTATACCTAAATATAAGATTACAGAGTTCTTCTAGATGCACTGCCGTTATGCCGTTATGCCGTTATGGCTTTATGTTAACTTCAGTTCGTTAAAGAAGGTTTATTAACTTAAATATGTTAAACTAATGATGTGAAGCATTTCGATATCGATTGCTAAATGTGTATATACAACAAAATCGACTTTTTACCTAAATATAAGATTACGGAATTCTTCTGCATGCACTGCCGTTATGCCGCCACTGCTGTATGTTAACTTCAGTGCGTAAAAGAAGCTTTATTAAATTAAATATGTTAAACTAATGATTTGAAGCATTTCGATATCGATTGCTAAATGAGTATATACAACAAAATCGACTATATACCTAAATATAAGATAACGGAATTCTTCTACATGCACTGTCGTTATACCGTTATGGCTTTATGTAAACTTCAGTAAGATAAAGAAGGTTAAATAACTTAAATATGTTAAACTAATGAATTGAAGCATTTCATTAGCGATTGCTAAATGTGTATATACAAGAAAATCGACTTTATACCTAAATATAAGATTACGGAATTCTTCTGCATGCACTGCCGTTATGCCGCCACGGCTTAATGTTAACGTTAGTGCGTAAAATAAGCTTTATTTACTTAAATATGTTAAACTAATGATTTGAAGCATTTCGATATCGATTGCTAAATGAGTATATACAACAAAATCGACTTTTTACCTAAATATAAGTTTACGGAATTCTTCCAAATGCACGGCCGTTATACCGTTAAGGCTTTAAGTAAACTTCAGTAAGATAAAGAAGGTTTATTAACTTAAATATGTTAAACTGATGATTTAAAGCATTTCGTTATCGATTGCTAAATGTGTATATACAAGAAAGTCGACTTGATACCTAAATATAAGATTACGGAATTCTTCCAAATGCACTGCCGTTATGCCGCCATGGCTTTATGCCAACTTCCGTTCGTTAAAGAAGGTTTATTAACTTAAATATGTTAAACTAATGATTTGAAGCATTTCGATATCGATTGCTAAATGTGGATATACAATAAAATCGACTTTATGCCTAAATATAAAATTATAACATTACGGAATTCTTCTAAATGCACTGCCGTTATGCCGTTATGGCTTCATGTTAACTTCAGTTCGTTAATGAAGGTTTATTAACTTAAATATGTTAAACTAATGACTTGAAGCATTTCGATATCGATTGCTAAATGTGTATATACAAGAAAGTCGACTTTATACCTAAATATAAGATAACGGAATTCTTCTACATGCACTGCCGTTATGCCGCCATGGCTTTATGCCAACTTCAGTTCGTTAAAGAAAGTTTATTAACTTAAATATGTTAAACTAATGAGTTGAAGCATCTCAATATCGATTGCTAAAGGTGTATATAACGGGTGATTTTTTAAGAGCTTGATAACTTTTTTAAAAAAAAAACGCATAAAATTTGCAAAATCTCATCGGTTCTTTATTTGAAACGTTAGATTGGTTCATGACATTTACTTTTTGAAGATAATTTCATTTAAATGTTGACCGCGGCTGCGTCTTAGGTGGTCCATTCGGAAAGTCCAATTTTGGGCAACTTTTTCGAGCATTTCGGCCGGAATAGCCCGAATTTCTTCGGAAATGTTGTCTTCCAAAGCTGGAATAGTTGCTGGCTTATTTCTGTAGACTTTAGACTTGACGTAGCCCCACAAAAAATAGTCTAAAGGCGTTAAATCGCATGATCTTGGTGGCCAACTTACGGGTCCATTTCTTGAGATGAATTGTTGTCCGAAGTTTTCCCTCAAAAGGGGCCATAGAATCGCGAGCTGTGTGGCATGTAGCGCCATCTTGTTGAAACCACATGTCAACCAAGTTCAGTTCTTCCATTTTTGGCAACAAAAAGTTTGTTAGCATCGAACGATAGCGATCGCCATTCACCGTAACGTTGCGTCCAACAGCATCTTTGAAAAAAAACGGTCCAATGATTCCACCAGCGTACAAACCACACCAAACAGTGCATTTTTCGGGATGCATGGGCAGTTCTTGAACGGCTTCTGGTTGCTCTTCACCCCAAATGCGGCAATTTTACTTATTTACGTAGCCATTCAACCAGAAATGAGCCTCATCGCTCATCGGACACGGACGCGAAACACATTTCGAACCGAACACTGATTTTGGTAATAAAATTCAATGATTTGCAAGCGTTGCTCGTTAGTAAGTCTATTCATGATGAAATGTCAAAGCATACTGAGCATCTTTCTCTTTGACACCATGTCTGACATCCCACGTGATCTGTCAAATACTACTGCATGAAAATCCTAACCTCAAAAAAATCACCCGTTACAACAAAATCGACTTTATGCCTAATATAAGTTTACGGAATTCTTCCAAATGCACTGCCGTTTTACCGTTATGGCTTTATGTAAACTTAAGTAAGATAAAGAAGGTTAATTAACTTAAATATGTTAAACTAATGATTTGAAGCATTTCCTTATCGATTGCTAATGTGTATCTACAAGAAAATCGACTTTACACCTAAATATAAGATTACGGAATTCTTCTAAATGCACTGCCGTTATGCCGCCATGGCTTTATATCAACTTCAATACGTTAAAGAAGGTTAATTAACTTAAATATGTTAAACTAATGATTTGAAGCATTTTGATTTCGATTGCTATGTGAGTATATACAACAAAATCGACTTTTTACCTAAATATAAGTTTACGGAATTCTTCCAAATGCACGGCCGTTATACCGTTAAGGCTTTTCGTTAACTTCAGTAAGATAAATAAGGTTTGTTAACTTAAATATGTTAAACTAATGATTTGAAGCATTTCGTTATCGATTGCTAATCTGTATATACAAAAAAGCGACTTTATACCTAAATATAAGATTACGGAATTCTTCTAAATGCACTGCCGTTATACCGTTATGGCTTTATGTAAACTTCAGTAAGATAAAGAAGGTTAATTAACTTAAATATGTTAAACTAATGATTTTAAGCATTTCATTATAGATTGCTAATATGTATATACAAGGGAAAAACGATTTTATACCTAAATATAAGATTACGGAATTCTTCTAAATGCACTGCCGTTATGCCGCCATGGCTTTATATCAACTTCGATACGCTAAAGAAGGTTAGTAACTTAAATATGTTAAACTAATGAGTTGAAGGGATCTCGATATCGATTGCTAAATGCGTATATACAACAAAATCGAATTTATACCTAAATATAAGATTACGCAATTCTTCCAAATACACTGCCGTTTTACCGTTATGGCTTAATGTAAACTTCAGTAAGATAAAGAAGTTAATTAACTTAAATATGTTAAACTAATGATTTGAAGCATTTCGTTATCGATTGCTAATGTGTATATACAAGAAAATCGACTTTATACCTAAATATAAGATTACGGAATTCTTCCAAATGCACTGCCGTTATGGCTTTATGTTAACTTCAGTTCGTTAAAGAAGGTTTATCAACTTAAATATGTTAAACAAGTTATTTGAAGCATTTCGATATCGATTTCTAATGTGTATATACAAGAAAATCGACTTTATACATAAATATAAGATTACGGAATTCTTCTAAATGAGTATATACAAGAAAATCCATTTTATACCTTAATATAATATTACGGAATTCTTCCAAATGCACTGCCGTTATACCGTTATGGCTTTACGTAAACTTCAGTAATATAAAAAAGGTTAATTAACTTTAATATGTTAAACTAATGATTTTAAGCATTTCGTTATCGATTGCAAATGTGTATATACAAGAAAGTCGATTTTATACCTAAATATAAGAATACGGAATTCTTCCAAATGCACTGCCGCTATGTCGCCATGGCTGTATGCCAACTTCCGTTCATTAAACAAGGTTTATTAACTTAAATATGTTAAACTAATGATTTGAAGCATTTCGATATCGATCGTTAAATGAGTATATACAACAAAATCGACTTTATACCTAACTATAAGATTACGGAATTCTTCCAAATGCACTGCCGTTATGCCACCATGGCTTTATGCCAACCTCAGTTCGTTAAAAAAAGTTTATTAACTTTAACATTTAAAACTAATGAGTTGAAGCATCTCAATATCGATTGCTAAAGGTGTATATACAACATAATCGACTTTATACCTAATATAAGTGTTTACGGAATTCTTCCAAATGCACCGCCGTTATACCGTTATGGCTTTTTGTAAACTTCAGTAAGATAAAGAAGGTTAATTAACTTGAATATGTTAAACTAATGATTTAAGGCATTTCGTTATCGATTGCTAAATGTGTACATACAAGAAAGTCGACTTTATACCTACATATTAGATTACTGAATTCTTCCAAATGCACTGCGGTTATGCCGCCATAGCTTTATATCAACTTCAATACGTTAAAAAAGGTTAACTAACATAAATATGTTAAACTAATGATTTGAAGCAATTCGATATCGCTTGCTAAATGTGTATATACAAGAAAATCGAATCTATATCTAAATATAAGATAACGGAATTCGTCTTAATGCACTGCCGTTATGCCGCCATGGCATAATGCCAACTTCAGTTCTTGAAGAAGGTTTATTAACTTAAATATGTTAAACTAATGATTTGAAGCATCTCGATATCGATGCTTAATGGTATATACAACAGAATCGAATGTATACATAAACATAAGATTACGGAATTCTTCTACATGCACTGTCGTTATGCTGCTATGGCTTTATGTTAACTTCAGTGCGTTAAAGAAGCTTTATTAACTTAAATATGTTAAAATAATGATTTGAAGCATTTAAATATCATTACTAAGAAGAATCGACCTTATACCTAAATATAAGATTGCGTAGTTCTTCTAAATGCACTGCCGTTATGCCGTCAAGGCTTTATGTAGACTTCAGTAAGATAAAGAGGGTTAATT